>VDFB02268775.1:0-88350 GCA_007258455.2 Sequoia sempervirens
AAAATTGAAATGGGTATGCAGATTTAAACATAAAATATCGCAGACCTTGATCAAACCCTAGCCGTCTTCAAATATGGCATGAACTCCCAAAATAAATCAACGCTAGGTCTGATTTTCTGTCGTCGTCCTTAAGAATGCTTAAAAATATGAAATACCATGCTGAAGTTACTCCAAATCTGAACCTTCAACTTTGAATTTTATCTCCAATTTGGCCTCCAAACCTGATAGACAATTTCAGCCCTGAAAATTGATGTGCTAGGCTTTCACAAACCAAAGCTCTTCCACCGAAACACACCCTTCTGACCCAGGGGAGCCCGTATGTCTCTCTGAAACCAGGGATACTCAAGGGTTTCAGACCTTAAGCCAAGTTGCAACAACAATAAACAGAAACTCACAACATAATGAGCTCTAAAAGACCCCTAGAGAGTTTTATAATATTTCCCAAAGAGATGTATTAATTTTAACCCTTGATTCACCACCTCTTAATCCAATGCTTCACATTGAAACCCTAAAAACTGAACCAATAAGCTCCTAGAAAACCCACGCCTCCTTTGCCTTTTTATCACATGCTTTTTAAAATCGCTTAAAGTACATGAAAAGAGGGACAACTTAAGTCTTTTGGCTAGGAGTTACTTAAGCTGCCTAAAAAGACGTGCACACAACTTAAGAATAGAATATAATACAAGCCAAAGACTCCATACTTACCCAATAATGCTCTACATCCTCTTCCTCTTGGGTAATCCAAGGAAAGGACAGCCAATGTGTTGCTAATCCTCATGATTTGAGTCAGGGACATTACACGATAGTTTTAATATGATGTTATTGTTCATTGTTGCCAATCTGATAAGCATGTTCTTTAATTAGAACAAGTTTATTAGTCATAATTTTATTTTTTAAGCAATCATCCTTATTGGATTTTGCTCCCAGTATGTATGCATTTTTTGTATTTCAGAATTTGTTAAATACCAATATTTGTGCCACTGATGATAGATCTAAATTGAATACCTTAAGCTGGGTACTACAATATTTGGTAATGATCATCATGATTTAAAATAACATTTTAAATTACAATCTCTAAAAATCTAGATCAGGAACTATTTGTATAATAATACATAAGTGAACTATTGTTTCTCGCTAAGCATCATATTCATATATATAATTTAAATCATTGATAACGCATCACAACATCCAATGAACAAAATCAAGGTTAGAACTCCAGTGTTATGTGATTTGTGCATTCATAGTGATATGAAGGAAAAGTCACATGGTATAGTCGAAAGGTATTAAATAATGGTCTAAAGGTGCCATTAAGCTGGGTACTACAATGACATAAGGTCTAAATTGAATGGAAGCACTATAGCGCTTTAGTGTTTACTTCCTACATTATACATGTACTGATAGAGGTTCTTCCCAATTCAACTTGATTAAAAGGTGGAGGACAATAAAAAACTATAATCTTTAGATGCATGTGTGTCTATGTATAGTACATGTATATCCATCTATCGAAGATTTATCTGTCTGCATATCTGTCTTCGTATCTATATCTTTGTATTTATATGTTTGTTTGTCTGTAAGCACATATGCATGCAAGTATGCACTCATGGTGAAGTTCCCATATAATCCTTTATTTTTGAAGTTGATTTTTTAGTTAATGTCCAAACATGTCATGTCTCACACAGACATGATGAATGCAAGCAAGCATATGTGCAATAATCAAACAAGAAAGCACAGGGCCTCACAGATAGGTGGAAGCTTATCATTAATAATAACATGAAAGAGTAGCATACATTGTACTTTGTAGTTATTGCTAATATTGTAGAATTTGGTTTCCTTGGTGAATTTGACACTTGAAAGCTGATACTAAATTAATTTGGGGTTTAATTGATTCTATTTCTCTCCCATATATATGTATATATCGGCTCATATCTTTGATACTAGTTGCTTAGGTAATTTGGTGCTTCATGCTGATTTGACTTGTTTATGATCTTGCAGGTGTCATTGTCCTTTTTGTATCTGTACTTAATTATTATATAATAGCTACTTGTGCATGACATTTTGTGCCCATGTATGGCCTTTGTTTTGATGATGGAAACGTTTTAATTGGCAAATCTGCAGTCCACAGTAGCAATGAAGCCTGTTTGTATACTTACGAACATTATGTGCATTCGCATGTTTTCAATCATTCTAAATAATTATTTGATATTTTATACATTATTCTAAAAAGAAAACTGCTTGTATTAGATAGCCTCGTGGGCAAACTTGCATGAAATATGCTGAAATGCCAGAATATTTGATACAAGTAATGAAAGTATCCTATCCCAGTGTCATTTAATAACATGCTAAAGTACAAGTGATGCATATTTTCTTGTAGGTTATAAATATAATATGAATAATATGATACTTTAAATTTGAAAATATGCTTTCGTTGGCTCTTGTTAGAGTGGTTTTCTTAGACATGCATCTACATTCGGTGTGCATTCAAGTAAGATAATACTTATCCTAATTATCATATATGAACTTGTAAGCGATTGCAAACTCAGAAAGCCAAGGATGAACTGTTCTCATGCTTGAGTGGCTTTCATAGACATACATTTGCATGAGGTGTGGATTCAAGTGAGGCACTACTTAACCGAATTTCCATACAGGATCTTGTGAGCAATGGGAGCTCAGCAATCTAAGGACGAGCTATTATATAAAGAAGTTCAGAATGGGAACATTGAAGCTGTCAAAACCCTCCGTCGCTCTGGAGCAGGATTAGAGGTATGTTGCTTTCAGAAAATTGAATCCAATGGTCCTTTTCAAGGTATGTCTGTTGAGTTCATGCTTTAACTCAACTGGAAGTGGTAAATGCAACTTACAGTCTTTAATGATCTTTAAAGGTTCCCAGATTGATTGTTTGGTTGTGTGATTGTTTGGAAGTTCACAAGCTAGTTACCAAATGGATTAAAACAAGGAAGAAATTTTTACATGCACATTCCTGACATTTGACCTATCTGAGCTTGTGCAAGATTATTCTGTGTTAAATGCTATTATTTTCTCCCTTTTAATTCTACTGATATTTTCTGTTCTTTAGGTATCTATTTCCATTTAAATAACTGAGTGTTGTCTTAGCTTATAGTTCTGGGCCTCGATAGTAAATAAGTGCATTTTTACCTTGAGCTTATCCATGGGATTTTTGTCCATCTTCTTTAAGCTGTAATTTGAATTTTTGAGAAATGCAATTGAGACATACAGTTTAGGTACTTTTGTATGAATTATTTAGCTGATGTTCTTTCCTTTCAGCTACAGTTGTCTCTTGAGTAAGTATAACCAACCTTTTTTTATATACAATAAGATCCACCTTTGAGGAAAACTCATTATCATTAAGGGGAAAATGTTTCCTATAGTTGACTATCATCAATTTTTTTGGTTTGTATTTGTGATTTCAGTTCTCCTAATAGGCATGGAGTCTGATATGTCATCTTTATACCCAGGTCCCAAGTTGTTTCTCAAACTTTAACCTAAAGCAGCATCTCTTGTGGGTTTAAGTGGAATGTTTCAAAACTTATTCAAATTGAGTGTTTATAATAAATTTCAAGAGCGTTGTGCATTCTACAATCATATTTTTCCTTTATTTTGGGTTTGCTGTTTGTTTTTGACTGATGCTTTAATTGTCATTTTTTCTGCATGAGGGATTTTCACTAATGGTCATAAGGCTATTTCATAGATTTATAGCATCATCCTTAATCTTTTAATATGTCTGTTGTTTATTATCTCGTGGGCTTTCATTGTTAGTTAGTTAATTCTTTGTTCTTCTAAAATCATTGAGCGACAAAGATAAGATAGAAAATGTTCTGTGGTTAATTGGAAGTATATGTGTATGAGATGCTATGGAGAAAACACAGTTGCTGAGGTGAATTTTCTCCAAGTGTGGGAGAAAAAGAAGTGTAAACCTTTATAATGGAATTTATGTATAGAGGCTTTCAAAGTGTAAAAAGTAGCTGAAGAATTTTGAACATGTCAGAAATTGAGATAGGTATTAAAGCATGACTTGAGCTATTCTTTCATTTTACTGATATGTCCCATTAAATTGATCTGGTATGAGTTAGGGTAGAATTTCTTTTTTCTTTAAGAAATGGTAGAATGAAAGCAAGTATAATTTGTTAGGACAGTTAATGTTATGATATTAATGCAAGTCATATGTACTTATAATGAAAAAGTACATTGATATTGGAAATAAATACACAACTAAAATATTACATTTGATTTATAGCAAAATTAGTGTTAAGGGAGGGTTTACCAATTATCTTTGTAATTAATGCTTAGTTGAGAATGGGTTAGTCATCTCTCTGACTATGATGCATTCTCCAATTTCATTTTCCAATCTTATGGCTCAAGCTTCAAAGTATTACAAAGATTTTTTGCTTTATTTGATGAAGTGTTCTCTCATTTCTATGTTTGGTTTTTTAACTTTTTATCATGGTATTAGAGCTCTTAGTGTGTGAAGGTGCAGGGAAGATAAGGAGAAGTGTAGGAAAGGAATTTTATGGTCTCAATAAATAGACTTTTAATTAACATTTCAAACCTTTTCATTCTGATAAATGAGAAAGGAACATGAATTCCAAGGCTTTTTCAATTTGAATTTCTTTGATGGTAAAATTGCTGGCACATGTTGCACGGATAAAATACTCATCAATAGGGCATGATTTTTAAGGAGGAAGGATGCTTTTCAAGGAGAAAAAGTGGCATGAAAGTTGAGAGGGATTTCTATGCAGAATCATATGCTTTCTATAGACAAAGAATCAGATGAAATAAAAAATTTATAATCTTTTGGTGCTTTTTTCATTCTTAAGTTGTAAGATATATATATATATATATATACTCTTAGGGCTCTTTCAGTTGTTTGTTCCTCATCTTGTTGTGATAAAATTAATCCCATCTTATCTCTTTTGTGAAATATGTCTTATCTAGAGTAGTAAAATCCTTGGAAGAGATTTTGTTCGTTCCTTCTAACCACTAGTTGCTTTAAGCATTTTTCTATAATCGCTTGAGGAGAAGATTTGTCTATTATGTAGCGGAGTATAATGCATTGCAGCATCAGGATGTTATTCGTTAATTGTTATCAATCTGGGCATTTGTAATGGCACAATGTTCAACTACTATTTCCATTTTGGTGGGCTAGTGATTTCTAATCGCTGGCATGGGATATGACAATAACATTATAGCCGATTAATTGTTCCTCTTTTATGTCTTTTGTTTGTGAATACCTTTTAATGATTTTGTTAATTTTATATTTCCTTTTTATCCTTTTCTTTCTGTAATGCCAATCCAATGGATGTTCATTATTTATGGTCTTTATGTACAGTGGATGGATAAGGAAGGAAGAACACCTCTCATTCTTGCATGTACAAGAGGGGATTTGCTGGAAATGGCTTCAACATTACTCAATTTAGGTGCTAATATGAATTCATATCGACCTGGTATGAGTCTCTTGTTCAAACTTTTTAAAAATATTTCTTTAGAAGGAATTAACATTTTGACTGGGAAAAAGACATTAACTTTTTGTACATACACACATTTTTTAAATCTTAAAGAGAAGTTTATCTTGCTAAACTACAAAGTGATAATGCAATTTTGGTATGAATCCAAAGGTCCACAAAAATATATCTGGGATCTCCTTTCTCGGTTCTGGTCAAAATTTCATGATTTCGGAATCCTATATGATGCATGCAATCAGAAGAATCAATTGTTGCAATTTCATGGAATCATTCTGTTTTTGATGATGTGTTAGGTACTGTTCTTGAATGTAATAGATATATAAATGTTTAGAAAACCTCTCTTTATTGCTTCTGACACTCAAGGTTTATCTCATAAATACTAATGCTTTGTTTTTCTATCAAATGACTTCTTCAAAATCATAGGATGGTCTTGAAGACACCTTGATTTGGATAGTTTTCCTGTGGATAACAGACTTCCTTTTTTGGAAATAAACCATGTAGAATACACGAGGTATCTTTTAAACTGTAAACACATGTGAACTGTTTGTTATTGGCTACTATTGATTTAGTGGTATGGAATTGACTGAAGGCTAAGTTGCCAAAATCAAGAAATGAAAAATATAACGGATTGGGCAATGTGATAGAAAGAATTGGAGAGATTTTTGTAAGAAACAATTATAACTACATTTGTATATAAAGCCAGAACCTATATTACTAATGTATAATTGTTTCATCGATTTACAATTTCCTAATATAAGCCTCAAGGTTGAAACATCATTGATGTCACTATTGTGATTCACAATTTCATATACATTTATGAAAAGTAAAATTTTGGTCCAAACTACCATGAAATAGCTTGAGATTGTTTTACAGCACAGATCTTCCATGTGCCACTATTATTATTGTGGTATAAGATGGCCGACTTGTGGTGCACATAACCATAGACTAGTCATATGTTAATTTCTAGATTCTCCCTTTCTAGGTAGCCAACTTCATTAGAGATTTTGTGTCACCCCAACCAAATGTTGAATAGGAGCCAGGTACTCAGCTGTAGGCATTAATTTTGTACTACATTCTTGGTTAAGTGGTTTTGGGATGACGTCCCCTTGTAGTGGCTATACCATCGTAACTGTACTTCACTTGTTTCAGCATTTTGCTCAATCTGTTATTAGATTTGTGTACTACATCTATTATCATTGGTATCTAGTGGAATTCCTGTTGTTATTATGTTGGAATTGTTGTTGTGTTTGGATCTGTGTAGCACCCTCCCTAGTATCACTAACTAAAAGCACAAAGATGTAAGGTTCAACAAAACCATAACTTAATTTTCTTGATAAAAGATACATAAATGTCATATATATTGTACCTAATTAACTACATAAAGTACTCAAGTGATTTCATATACTGATTTATCAGTCACTAGCATGCAATCTCACAAAAGTTTGTCCTATTTACAAGGTATATCTTCAGTCCGCCTAGGTCTTGTAAAACATTATTAATTGATCTTGCATGCCTAAAAACCTATGGAAACAACCTTCTCCTTTTGTAAAAAAAAATTTGATGATAAAATTACACCCTTGAAATCATTATGTTGGAAGCCTGAAAACTTGAAATTTGGCTAAGTGCTGAATCCAAAAGGTATTTTATGCAAGTGATTGAAACTTATAGATTTAAGTTTCCAATTGCATTCTTATCCAGTCACTAAATTCTTGCAACATAAACGGGCACAATTATTTTGAATATCTGTGATGCATCTAATAAATCTGATTACAAATTTCATGTGAATTGTGATTGAAACTTGTAGATTTAAGTTTCCAATTGCATTCTTATCCAATCACTAAATTCTTTTAACACAATTGAACACAACTATTGTGAATTTCTGTGATGCATCTAATAAACCTGATTGCAAATTTCATGTAAATTGTGAGTACTGCACATTTCTTATGTGTCTGCTCTAGCTAGAAAATTTTCAGCTAGGTAAATGCTGACATACTGTGAATTTTCAATAATATTTTCTTGTTAACGTGTGGCAATTGTGAAGAATACCAACATATGCAAAATTATGAAATACTTCTTTGGACTCATGAATTTGGAGAATCTATGTCTGATTGCAGGATTACAAATGAAATATTATTTAAAATATAGAAACTGTGTCGATGAAGATTTAATTACCTAGAGTCTTTGAAGGTGGTTGTCAACTAATGGATATTTAACTACCTGAATTCTTTGATATTACAGTACATACAATACTCATTTTGCAAAGTCAACGAAAGGGATATTTTTTTATAAAGATTTCAGTTGCAATATACATATATCTGTATATACACACTCCATGTTGGCTTGGTTCTATACCCATCACTTACTTAAGCTTACTTAGGCAGTTAGGTTACCCTAAGTTAGACATGTTAGTTATTTTCCTATTTTGAATAATTAGGAGATTAGAAAAAGTAAGCTGTTGTGCCAGCCATCCATACAGAATCAATCATTGATCTGGTCAATTACATTCAGAGGTGATGTAATATGGCCAATAGGATTATTTCTAGGGTTACACTAGAATTCTATAAACAAGGGCTTCCTCCTTTTAGAATGTGGTAGAATATGGAGGATGAGTGAAGACTAAGAATATGAGAGATTTTACTAGATTATCTCCATGAAAGGAGCTTATTTTAGGAGTTTACTGATGTAATCTAAATATGCCATTTTCTTGTCATTTGGATAACAATTTTATAGCATTTGGTCTGTGTTTATAGTGATTTGTTGCATAGATATAATCTCGTGTTCTTTTCTAAGGAAGTCAAGTTAACGTGTGTTTTAGGCATGGCATGAGAACATGTGCCCCCTTCCTTTTCAAAATGATATTAGAGCAGGTTCTGTCCAAGGGTCATCTTCTTGATAAAATATTCTAAAAATTGATATTAGAGCTGTTGATGCTGTAGCGGCGGGAGGTTCTTTCTCCCATGAATTTGAAATTAAATAATAAATAAATTCAATATTAAATGGAAGGAGACGACTTGCTATAAATATATAATTATTTTGTTGAGGCCGACCAATTAGAAAAAGATGCCTTGTTTGGTGAACAAGGCCAACCTTTCATGAAGAGACATCTTCTTATGTATAAATATAAGGCAGCTATCATTCAGTTTATCATCCAATTATTATCAAGTGAAGTTTGAACATTTTTTCTTAGTGAAGATTATCTTTATCAGCAGATCGATTATTATTCTCAAGTAATTCACATTCTTCAAGAGGAGTTGCTTATCTATAGCAGATTGATATATTCAAGGAGATCTATATTGCTTGTGTATTTGCATCTAGAGAGGTGCTATAATCATTGCACCAGTTCGGCCCAGTGTGTGGCCTAATTGTAAATCAGATTTCTGCTCTTTTATTAAATATATAAGTGATATATTTGTGGCTGGGTTTTTCTCCCTTGAGAAGGAGTGTTTTCCTAGGATAAACTCTGTGTTCTTTGTTCACTGTGATGTCCATTATTCTGTATTTTTCTGCTTATTCATTTCTGATCCTAAAACTAACATGGTATCAGAGCGGGTCTAGGAAAAGATCCGATCAGATTTGGTTAAACAGAAATTCAGTCTGGAAGGAATGATTGAAGACACAGGCCTGTTCGATGCACAAATAAATATTCAATGTGGTTGCAGTGGTGATGTAAGGAGGACGACTCCTGTGGTATTCGTTGATTAAGGGTGGCTTAACACTTCGTGGCATTTCTCCTATGCCGTATTTTCTTTGGCCGTGTGGAAGGAAGTCGTGATGATTTATTTTCACTCTTTGATTACTTAAACTCTTTCATCGCATGAGTATGGGTGTGTTGATTCATAATGTGATCTCAAGATTTAAATGGAGTCTTCAATCTCTACTAAATGGCCGATTCATATTCCCACTTTCCCTGAGGCCGAGATCGAGTGAAGGTGGCGAAGATGAGGCACAGCTACAGGTCTAGCTCATTGGTGTACCAACATAAAGAGATAAGTATTTTTATGCTTGTACCTTGAATGAATCTTTTATGTGGTTATTAATTCATGCTATAACATTGGGATAGTGAATCTTGTATGCTTCTAGCATTGATATTTCTTCGGGGTAGTTTAAACTATTAGTAAAATCTCTCTAAAATGCTTCCAGGATGGATTGAGGAGCAAGAGGGTGATGAGAGATTGCATAGAGAGGAAGAGCTTGAGGCATCCTATGAGGAATTCAGGCCAACTATAGAAATGATCAAGCATGGAGTCATACCTTGCAGCCATGGGATTGAGTTGGTGGTTGGAGATATCTCTTGAAGAGGAAGAACCTATTCAGGTTGTCATTGCGATCAGTTTCTTCAAAGAGGAGGAATTAACTTTCAGAGGGAGTCTGACAAACCAATAGAGGAAACCTTGGACGAGGAGGTCAAGAAGTTGATGTAAGAACTTGGAGCTTCAGAGGGAGTCACATCATCATGAAGATCTATTGTAATGTATATTTCTCTATGCGGAGAAGTATGAGGTGAAAGCCCTTGTTAGTGTATACCTTATTGTGAAAGAAGTGGGGTGAAAGCCCTTGTTAGTGTATATTTCTTTGTGAATGAGAAGTATGAGGTTGTATTAATTGAGGAGAATTTGAGGTGAAAACCCTTGTCCATCTTTGAGACGGAGATGTGGTTCTTTCCACCCTCTAGGAGTAGCCATGGTGGATGTCATGTTGAGAGACTCCATGACAACATCACGTTGAGAGACTCTGTGATGAATCCTTTGTACTTGTGTTTATCCACACATGGGAGTAGCCATAGTGGACGGTATTGAGAGACTCATGGCAACATCACGTTGATGACTGTGATGAGCACTTGTGCATGTTCCTTTCCACACATGGAAGTAGCCACGGTGGACGTCAAGTTGAGTGACTCCATGACGATATCACGTTGAGTGACTTTGTGATGAACTCTTTTCCACAAATGGGTGTAGCCATTGTGGGTGTCATGTTGAAAGACTCCATGACATGGATATTGAGAAAGATACCTCCCTAGCTAAGAGGGAGTGTTGATGCTGTAGCGGCGGGAGGTTCTTTCTCCCATGAATTTGAAATTAAATAATAAATAAATTCAATATTAAATGGAAGGAGACGACTTGCTATAAATATATAATTATTTTGTTGAGGCCGACCAATTAGAAAAAGACGCCTTGTTTGGTGAACAAGGCCGACCTTTCACGAAGAGACATCTTGTTATGTATAAATATAAGGCAGCTATCATTCAGTTTATCATCCAATTATTATCAAGTGAAGTTCGCACATTTTTTCTAAGTGAAGATTATCTTTATCAGCAGATCGATTATTATTCTCAAGGAATTCGCATTCTTCAAGAGGAGTTGCTTATCTACAGCAGATTGATATATTCAAGGAGATCAATATTGCTTGTGTATTTGCATCTAGATAGGTGCTATAATCATTGCACCAGTTCGGCCTAGTGTGTGGCCTAATTGTAAATCAGATTTCTGCTCTTTTATTAAATATATAAGTGATATATTTGTGGCTGGGTTTTTCTCCCTTGAGAAGGAGGGTTTTCCCAGGATAAACTGTGTGTTCTTTGTTCACTGTGATGTCCATTATTCTGTGTTTTTCTGCTTATTCATTTCTGATCCTAAAACTAACAAGAGCAGGTTTTGTACAAGAGTCATTTTGTTGATAAAATACAAATCTTATAGAGCAATTGATGCTTGAGGCATTATATTGATTTCCCCATCTTTGTTTTTGATTTTCCTGCAAAATTTGTTTTCCTGTCCTATCCTTTCCCTCTTTTCAGTTTCTATAAAAAAATATTATTATAAGTAGAAATTGATTATGGATATTTTGAAATTCAATTTGGGGAATATTATGTCAAGGGTGTATTAAGATTTTTTGAAAAATTTAGTGTTAGGGATTTTCCAAAAAACAATTCTTTTGCTATTTTTGGTCATTTTAGGAAAAATATTCAATTTCCGGAATTTTTCCTAACCCCTTGGTCCATTTTCAGCGAAAAAATTTCTCCATTTGGGTATTAAAAAAAAAGGTTTTGTGGGGCTCACCTTATTGGCCCATCTTGGGCATCTTTGGCCAAAGTTAGGCCCTAACCAAGCTATTCCTAGCCTAAGTTAGCTATAGTTTGAGCTAGTTGGCTTTGTATTGGACATCCTCATCTATCACTACCTTCATCGAGCCAAACTGGATCGCAAGGCTCAAGGGTTT
Source organism: Sequoia sempervirens (assembly GCA_007258455.2). Taxonomy (NCBI): domain Eukaryota; kingdom Viridiplantae; phylum Streptophyta; class Pinopsida; order Cupressales; family Cupressaceae; genus Sequoia; species Sequoia sempervirens. Next base: position 11,691 of record VDFB02268775.1, read on the forward strand.
GGCATCACCAAGGCTAACATGGCTTTGGCCACACCTATTTTATAGACTTTGCCACCTAAATTTTTCCCATGAAGTTGTTTAAAGTTTAAACCTTGAGTCAATTCATTTCAGTTCATGTTCAAATTGCTTGGCAACCCCATCACCCAAGAGTTTGACAACACCACCTTGAAGTTCAAAAACATAACTTGACCAGCTCAAAAATTCCTCCTAGGCTGCAAACAACCCCAATGTCTTTTCCAATTGTTGGTGTAGTATTTATACTGCACCTCTTTTATTTAAGTCTACTCAGGCAAAAATAATTTTATTCCTAGCTAGCTAGTAAAGACACGTGTGCTTCTTTGATTGACGGAAATTAGGTGTCACCACTTGCTTTAGGTGCCACTGCTGCCTCTAGTTGTCGAAGTTAGCACCACCCCTTTGGGACATTTGTCACCTTGACTCATGCATTCAAAAGGCTATATATGCTTTTTTTATGAATAATAAATGTGAATATATAACTTATATTCACATGAATTGTCAATTCTCTTCATCTTTCTTCTTTAGGGATTTTTTTTGTATATGGGTACCTAACATGGTACTTGTTTGGTGGGACCCATTATTTTTCCTCTTAAGTTGCAGTATTGCAGCTTGTTTATTTAAGTTAACTTGGGAAAATTAGTTTATTCCTAGGTAGCTAATAAACACACAAGTGCTTCTTTGATTGAAGGCAATCAAGTGCCATCATTGCCTCTAGTTGTCAAAGTTAATGCTACTCCTCTTGGACACTTTTTCCCATGGTTCATGCATCCAAGAGGCTATATATGTTTCGTTTTTGTTTAATAGGTAATAAATAGGAAAAATCAACTTCTATTCTTGCAAATTGTCAATTTTTGTTACCTTTTTGTTTATGTTTAGGAATTTTTGGCAGCAACTAGTTTGATTGCTAAGGTCTTGAGTAGAGTTTTAGGCTTTTATTAAAAAAATTGTAAAATCATACATGGTATTAAAGCCTTTTAGCTATTAGGTTAGTTCATATTTTTTCTTATTTTTGGGTTTTCTTACAGAGGGTTTCACCTTTTGAAGAGGGTATTTTTGTACATAAATTTATCTTGAAGCATGCTGGAGCAAATCTGATCTTGTCATCACATATAAAGGATCTAAGAAAGTTTAGCCTTTTGTTTCATATAAATTGGACACTTAGAGGCCAAGCTATCAAGGCTTGAAGGTTGTAGGTTTTCTAGAATATTTTTGGGTAACTTTTTTTGGAAACATGTTAGAGCGAATATTTTGCCATTACATCTAGAGCGACCAAACATAAAGATTGCAACCTCTACTTAGCCTTGTTTTTTCTTGCCATTGTAGCATTACTAACTATTGCTAACTGTTGCTAATAGTACCAAATTTTTAATAGAATATTCCATGCATAAGCGCACTTCTAGAATATATCCTATTATGGGAATATTCTCTTCCCAAGAACTTGCCATGTTAGTAGACACTAGCAACTTGCTACACAACATTACATCACCTAAGACACAAGGCCATGTTAGCAATTTTGTGAAATCAAATTAGCTATCGCATCTATAGGATTTTATAGATGAGCCAAATGCCACAATATTTGTTTTGTATAGTCGAGTTGACTATCACATTAATAATTGCACATTATCAACCAGATGACATAGTCAACAACATATTAGCATGACATCATGATGATGTCATCCCTTGCCTTAGTCACTCCTTGCTTGCAAGGATTTGTAATTCCATTTGACTTTTGAGCTTGAGAGGTCCATTGTCAATCACTTGGACTCTAGTCAATTTTTTTTTTATTCTAGCTATTTTTTCAATGACTACATATTATTGCCATCATTTTTTGGAAATTGTGCTCCTTGTTTCTGGAATTTCTATTTTTCTTGAACATTTGCACCATTCTTGCACATACAAACTCCTTTTTGAGTGCCATCTCTTTTGAATGTGCATGATTTTTCATATATGTCACATTGGTGCTCTTATTTTGTTATCAGTTTCCTCATAAATGTATTTTCAACTTCTTGTTTTGATTTACAATTTGTAATAACTAATGTCAAAATCATTGTGTCCATAATTAGTTGATTTGGGAACACTATTCTGTAAAGTGCTAAATTTGGGGGTGCACCTTTAAGGCCATTTTGAGTGCCTTACATTTTGTGTGGGCAACACTAGCACATCTTGTTATTAAATATTTGCATGTGAAATAGCTCAACCTTTTCTTGGAACCCTTTTGGATGGAACAAAGTTACAAACTATTGCTCTTGGAGAGCATATATGGAGTCTTTTTTTAGTCAACAAGTTCTCAATTCCCATCTTTTGGGACAAGTACTAGTATAGTTAGTTTGGATAAGCATGCTAAGTGGCTCAATAAGTGTGATATTGGTTATGGTTGTCTTTCATTGCCATTTTCCACAAACTTTTTACTTCACATTGAGTACAATATTGCTTAGTGAATGTAATAATACCCTGCAGGGAATTAGCTTTAAATCATATAAATTTTTTTGATCATTCAAATTCTAACTCTTTTTGATCACCAAGTTCCCAATGTGGGCAAGGTGAGAGCATATAGAGATTAGAATGAGGACAAAGGAATTACATGAAAGATATTAGCAACAAGCCATTCAATTTACGGTTAGAGAAAATCATATAATTGATCAAGTCAAATTGGTTGATAGTGAATGCAAATTCCAATCAAGTTAGACTGGTTGAATGCAAATGGAATTGTGTTGACACCAAAATGGCAAACTAATTCACTCAATTCTGATACATGTGGCAGAAAATGTATTGAAAATGAAAGTAGGATCCAACGGATAAAACCAACTTGAATCTCTTACAATGATAATTCAAGATCTGATAGTAAACCATCTAGGATCTTTAGTAATGAAATAAACTACTAGCGGTAAATTGTCCAATATTACAATATTTGAGTTTTGCAATAAAATGTGATACAACGATTAATTTGCAACCCAAATAGATGAAAACAATGGTATACTAGTAATATATTGATTACTTTGCATGAGCTGAAACCCAAAACATCTGAGACCAATACCTCATTAAACTACAAACTAGTGCTCCTCGGGGATGCGTCCCCTACCTTGGTAGACTTGGGGACGCCTCCTTGGAGACATTCCCCCCCCCCTCCTCAATCAGTGCAAAAAAAGGGGGACATCCTCGAAACACCCCAAAAGAGGTAGGGGATGACAGGGGATTGCTAGCTGTCCCCTATGGCCCAACAACATTTCACTTTTTTTTGTTTGTTAAAAAAACACATTTCTAAATAATAAAAGGGATGGGCGGGAACACAAGGACGTTGATGCGTGTTTTATGACACACCGAACACTCTAGAATAAAGAGTCCAAAGACGCTCTATCCTCTCTTGAAAAACTACCTCTTATGCTAAGATTGCTAGAAAGTTCATACGGTAATTCCAATGTTTCGTTTGGGGGGATGGTCAAGCTCAATGGATGATGTAATATGCTGATTTCACAAAGGGACCTTGGATAATAAACTACTCAAAAGTAGGGATTTAGATTGATTTGACGTTGAATGCTCTTGTATTTTTGGGATTTTCGGTTTTGAGATAAAATAAAAGGAAAAGGGATGAGGGTTTAGAAACTAGACTTATGCTAAACTACTCCTATGAACTTAAGAGACAAATGCCGGATAGTGAAATTTAAACCAATCTTTGCTTTGCCAAGCACAATGACTACAACTAGACAAAGATGATGCAATCTTCAAATGGGATTTACGAATGATGTCCTATTACACAATACCACCATCAATTCGAATGATGTATATAGGTAATAGAATTCTAGTTAAGCAATTTCAAAGTTCAGACTAACCTTGCACATCAAATTGAAAATCATTCAATTGAAAAAGGTATGAACTAATTTCACTATTTTCAACACTATCAATCTTTCATTCATCTAAAAATTACTAATTTACTTTTATTGAAGAAATTATGAAACCATGCAAGCTCTCAAAATAACAAATGCTCAACTATGAATCAAATTATTATTCGAATAGCACTAGTAGCAACAATTTCACAAGTCTCTCCCTGAATGAATGAAATGCGTGGGGTTTATATAGGCACCCCAATTACAAAGCAACGACCCAGATTGATTTGAGATCAATGGCCAAGATTATTCCAAGAAACCCTAACCCTAAAAAGCATAACCAACTCCATGGACACATGGCACAAGTAGGACGAGCCACTTGGAGTGTGGAAAATAATGACACCTTGCAAATTACTCGAGCAAATGGGAATCCAAAATGCAATTCCCTTTGGCCTGCTCCCTGGCTGCAAATGCAAGAAATTTTGTTAACACCAAATCGAGCTCCTCCATTGATATGCTTGGCATAGAATCCAGTTGCACTCCCATTATGTCCAAGGTTTCAAGGCATTGAGTGAAAGTATTTTCCCATCTACCTTCTTGTTTCTGAAAGCTATCCATAAAGGTCAAAAGAGAAGACATATCATCAAGCTGATTTTCTGTGATAATCTGTATTTCCTTGAAGTAAATATTCATCACACTTTTCTTCAATCCTTCCAAATCCAAGCTATTTGCATCATGATGCTCCTGCCCTGTTAATCCTTCAAGAGAGGTGAGGATTTTAAACTGTATTTTCCCAATTGCATTCCGTATAACAGCACATTCTTCTTTCATTCCATCACATATCTTCTTCTTAGCCAACAAAGAATGATACCATCTGCTGAAATCATATGAGGCTCCTTCCTCAATAACACCTTCTTGGATCAAGATCTGCAGGGATACTTCCTTTAAAACCTTCAAACGAGGTATTACTTTGTCATTTACGTACTGGAAGTCTTCCCAATTATCTTCAATTTGGCCAATTTCAGTCATAAGCAAGGCTGATCTGTCATAAGTCTGAGCACACTTCCCCAAGAATTGTTCCATTTGCCTTGAGATATTGCTGATCCACCTCCTAGTTGCCTGGCTGGTGATCCTCATAGCCTCGAGAGTGTCAATGGATTCCGGAGGGAGGAATGATGGTGGGATAAAAGTTTCACCTTCTTGGCACAAGGGGCTGTTATTTGCTGAATGAACTCCATTGGCCTCAAATTTTCTAACTCTAGCCTTTCCTTCTTCTCCTTTGTTTTGTCAAACTTCTCCTTGATGACCTTGGAAGTGTCTGCTAGCTCATGGAAATCCTGATCTATCGTGGTTGGCCCAATGTCCAATGTTGTAACATCATAGTCCATAGGAGTAATCTGATCTCTAGGCTTGTCAACCTTTGGGACTGCAACTTGTAAAACCCTAGATCCTGCATCATTCCTAATAATCTGAGAGTATTTTTTAGGCCTCTTTGGTGTTTTAGCTTTGCCAATCCTTTCTAAGAAGTCCTGCATGCTTTCAACTGGTTCAACTTCACCTAGTGGTTTAGACTTCTTCATCAAGCTCTCAGTCAACCAAGCTGGGATAGTGGATGATTCCATCCCATCTTCCAATTGAATGTCATCATCACACTCTTTTAAGGCAGAAATTATTTCATCTCCCAGCTCCTCATTGTTTTCAAGGATCTCAGTATCTCCCATGCCTTCAATCATTAGCGTATCACCTCCTTCAAAACACTCAGTGAAGGTTTGCTCTTGAAGAAGATCTAGCGGTTCAGACTCTTGAAATTCACCCTCTTGTTCATGGTTTGGTTCAATCTCAGCAATGAACACCTCTTCTATTACTCTGATAGATAAAGTACTTGAAGATGATGGAATTTCACTCACCTTTTGCTTCTTACTCTCCAATTCTTTGCTAGCTGCTTCCTTTTCCTTTGTTTGAAGATCTTCCACCACTGCCTTCCTCTTGCTTGGACATGGAAATTCATCAGGACCTTCTCCAACTACTTCTCCCTGACTTTCTTCATTGCTCAATGTGGCATAGGTAAGGGAGATTCCTTCTTTTCTCAATCTGCTGATCTGATTATCCACCCATTCCCTAGAGTACGATACAATGTCCTTCATCAATATATCCAAATCAGTCAACTCAGGATGTGTCCAGTTGGGCAACAAGGTAGGCTTGTTCTTTTCCTGTTCAAATTGAGGATGCACGTAGTCTCCATTGTCCTTTATCTGGTCAGGAACGGGGAATAAGTCACACTTTTTCACAAGGTCTACTGGAATTCTAGACCACATCTTCTTCCTGACTCCATATTCGTCCACCAAGTTAGACCAATAGTCTTCAATCTGCATAACATGAAGGGACTTCTTCCCGTGAATCCTCAAATATGGATCGTAATCAGACCTTGGTTTATAAGTGTCAAACTTATAAAATTGTAACTCTAACTTCGCTGCCTTGGCTGATTGCAATGAGGGGCAGACTTCTAGCATTTTCCCAATTGTAACAGGAAAATCCACTCCTTGTTTGTTCTTCTTCCCCTGAATGGAATCCACGTGTGCCAACTGCCTTGCAACTTCAAGCATAATAATCTTGTCCGTTGGATACCGAGGGAGTTTATACGGAGCATCTGGGAATCCATGAACTCTTACGTATGTAAAGGTCGGAAATTGGATGAACCAAGATCCGAATTTATCAAGTAACACCATAGCCTCTTTAGACAACCTTTTCTGAATTCCTCCTTGAAGCAATCGGGTGATATACATGAGGAAGGCGTCATTGGTTATCTTATAATTGTCCTTATAATGCAACTGTAGCTATGGGTAACACTCATATGCTTTGAACTGGCTATTTCGAAGTCCAACTTCTCCTTTGCAAATCAGTCCTCTATACTTAGTAAACCGTGCCAGGATATAAACTATGTAGGAACCCATATAGAAGGTCTTGGTCCTTTCCAAGTTTTTCAACTGGAAATCAATGTTATCACTTATCAATTTTGCCCAATTTATTGCTTCCATTCCCAATACAACCTCCTCTACGTATGAAAACATCCACACTTCGAAGAAAGCTCCCTGAGAAGTACCCATAATCTTGTTCAACATGTGAATCATGTCACTGTATTCCTGTTTAAAGTCTGTGCAAATTAATCTCTTGGGCAGCTTAGAGCGATGCCTTTTTGGTTCTTTAATCCAGTTGGAATTGACTATGTCCATACAAGACTCTTTGGCTTGATCAAACATGGTTTGTGATTCCTCTCGGGTCCTGTTCAACATTTTATGACGACGAGGAATACCAAACACCTCTCTGACTGAATCTTCTGTGAAGTATGCCAAAGTGATCCCGTTAGATGCTTTAATGGATCTTGTCTGTGGATTGTATCTTCTGGCGCACTCAACCATCAGCTCACTGCATTGAACTGCAGGTGGAAACCCTGCTGCTTGGTGAAGTCCGCACTTAACAATGTTAGTTGCAATAGGTGTGGGCATTTCATGCTGAGTACCAAACATCCTTTTCTTGTGTTGAATTGCATTGAACTGCTCGAAGTTGGTATCTGCTACCTTCTTCCATTTTGACGATAGTTGGGATTCTGGATAGAATTCCCTGAGAACTTCCTTCACTTGGATTTTTCTAACTCCACCTCCTACGTTTTTTGAAGTAGACATTGTGCCTGTATGAAGCTCGAAGTTAGAATATTTTAACAAATTTGCAAAAAGGCGATTTTATGGTTGGAGGATATTTAAATAAATTAATTAAAAAATTCTAGAACTCGACTGCCTAGGCTGGTTGGAGAATAAATTTCAATAAAATAAGATTTTACCAGCCTTTATTTTTTAAAAGATCATTCAAAGAATTTTCTAAACAATTTACTGGACTATTAAAGCTGAAAACTGAAGTTTTTGTGCAAATCCAAGATAAAAATCTTTTTTCCTTCTTCAAATTCGCCAGCTATGACTCTGCAGATGATTGAGAAATCTGAAAATAGAAGAAAAATGTCCAACCTTGTACTCTGGAATCAATGTAACTTGCAGCTCAAGAAGAAAATAAGAAGAAGACGCCTTTGTCTGAGAGAAGTTTTCCTGTGAAAAACTTAACCTGTGAATAATGAAAAATAAACTCACAAGCACTTCTTTTATAATAAAAAGTTTCCTTATTTGCCTGGGTCGCCTTCTTCTCTGATTGGGTGCTTTGTTTTAAAACACAAAAAGCAATCTTATCTTCTTTCCTTTGATTTTTCAACGCGCCCTATCTTGCTTGCTAACTAAGTCTTTATTTTTAAATAAAAACTTAAGTTATTTATTTCTCTTTGCTTTTAGAAAATTCGACTTTTAAGTGGACTAATCCACTTTTCAACTGGATTTCTCCCTTTACCAAGGCAAGTCTTTGCCTTAGAAAAAATTTCAATTTTCCCCTTGGAAATTCGACTTTTAACTGGAATTTTCCTCTTTTCAAGTGGATTTTAACTTCATCTTGGAATTCTTGAAGTCCAATTCGAATTTTTACTTGCCTTAGCCAATTTCCATCATTTTTCCAACTCGAATTTCGAATTATCCAACTGGATTTCCTTGTACTAGGCGAATTTTAGCAAGACTTCTCAAATGGACGAATTTTAACTGGATTTTTTAATCATCCAACTAGATTTCATTTTGATGAATGGATTTTTCAAGTGGATTTTTCAAAGATTCAACTGGATTTCCTCGTGGGCGCACCTCTCCAGCCTTAGGCGAATTTTGGCACAATTTCCCTACTTTTTACTTGATTTTTGAATGATTTTTTCCCTTGAAGGTGCGATTTTTTAAATTGCTTTTCCAGCTTTTGCATGCACTCTTTTTTGCTTTTCTCATCTTTGCATGCGCCTTTTCCCTGCTTTTCTCATGATTTTTCTGATTTTTCAAGATTTTGCTTGATTTTTGCCTGCTTTTTAATTCCAAAAGTGGAAACTTTAGACTCCACTGCCAACACTTTCTAAAAATAGAAACTTACTAAAAATAGAAAAAAGCAAAAAGCAACTTTCTAAAAATAGTAAATTCCAGATTGGTCCAGAAATGCCAAAAACGAAAAAAAGCAAAAAAGCAGAATCCCTAAAAAATAGGAAGTGTCAGAATTGAGTGAAAGCACAAGCGATCCTCGTCTACCGGGTCTTCTGAGCACTTCTATGACGTTCATGTTCAGTTTCATGCCCAAATTCTCAACTTAGCTCGGGTGATGACTCCAGACTTTGACATGAAATTTTCAAGACACCAGAGATTATGAAATTGCTACTCAAAGCTAAACCCTAAGAACAAACCAGCGAGGGTCCCCATTTGCAATGGATGTGTGAAATAGGTCAAACTTGGACTAATTCTCCCCCAAAACCCCTTTAAACAAAAACTAAATCTTGTTTTGACATTTGCAAACTTGAGGTGAAAAACAACAAGAGAAGAGCAGCAAGTGAAAGAGGAGAGAACAACAGTTGAAAGACGAGACTAGGGCATCAAATCTACTCCATTAGAGGTAAGTTCTTCATTTTACATTTGTTTTTCATTTTTTAAAGTTTTTTCCAATTTTCTTACCACATAGGAAGGGCATTGTGAGTTTATTTTTTCTTTTATTTGAACTTGCAACTCTCTTTTCAATTCTTAATCAAAAAAATCATAGGCAGTAGAGAGAGTACTAGTAATGATAGTGAGGAGGTGTAATGTACCCTTTTCCTAGGCAGTGATAAGTTGCAAAGGTTAGTCCATCACTTGGTCCTTGTGGACTAACAGAGTGGTTAGGGGCCCTTTTGAGGGTGTTTGCAAACTTGTTCAGTCAACCTTTTGAGCTCTATTCATTTTTCCTTGCTCAGTGTTTACTAGGGATTTCGCTGTGTACCTTTTGGAGCCTATTTTGGACACTTTGTCCATACTATTTATAGTAAGTCACAGGGGGTCACTCATATGGTCAGTTGGCAGTATTACTATATTGTGCTTGATGGCAGATTTATATCTTGGTTTTATTATGGTCCTATGCATTAAGTTTTAATAACGTCAATTATAAAGTTAAATTAAAAAGATTAAACTTTATGCGTTATTAATATATTTTAAAGGACTTTATAAAAAGGGGATATAAGTGATTTTTTAAAAGTATGTTTTATAATATAAAGTGGAGCACCCAATTTAAAGAGGATAAAGGCAGGAATTTAAATAAAATAAAATATAATGCAAAAGCCAACTTGGGCGTGGGAGTTTGGGAAAATATAAAAGCCCTTTGAGAGCTCCTTTGCACATCATCTTGGAGAAGAATTTTGATGGGGGTTTTGCAGGTAGACTGGAGAGTGAAAATTTCAGCTTCATTGAGGACGAAAACCCTTATGAAGAACATGCTACAGGAGTGAAAGATCTCCCAAGGCTGCTCGTAGATAACTCCATTTCAGGGGTTGTGCATTGCGCTTCAAAGATTGTATGGAATTTATAGGAAGAGCTTCAAAATCCAGGGTTTGAATGATTTATCAGGAGATTGCAAGTATATTGATCATCATTGTCAAAGCAAGGTATTATAGAGGGATTCCAAAGAATTATCAAAGTAGTTTGTGTAAATTTTAGTGAACAGATTATATGCACAGAAAAATAATTCAAAATCAGACAAAATAACACAGCAGATACCCTGGGAAAACCCTCCTCTTGAGGGAGAAAAACCCAGCAACAAAGATCTCTCTTATATTTATAAACAGTGGCAACAATTCTCTTTACAATGAGGCCTAACACAAGACCAATATTCAGCACCTGTACAAGATGCAAGAACAGAAACAAACTGGCACTTCAAATTCTGCTCTAGAAGAGTTCGCAACCTGCCCTTTAGATTAATTCGCAATCTGATCTTGAAGCACTTGATAGAATTCGCACTTGACACACTTGACAGAATTCGCACTTGACAGAGTTCGCACTTGACAGAATACGGACTTACAGAATTCGCACTTGGCAATATTCGCAATCTCTGTTCTTTAATGGTTCACAATCTGCTATTAAGGAATTCGCACTTGCATGGAATGAACTTAATGATCGAACAAAGGAGTGAAGTGATCTTCTATAAATACATAGCAATGAGAGAGGTTGCACTTCTTCAAGAACAAAGTTGGCCTCAAGAATAATTAAACAAATAACAAGTCGGCCAAGTTAAGATAAATTATCTTTTAGAATGCCGGCCACCAAGAAGAACAAAAAGAAAATTATGAAATAATATGGTGAGGTCGGCCTACAAAATTTGAAATCCTGTATAAAAGTATAAATAAGCATTATATCGACGCTTCCATTTATCATTTGCGGTTAGTGGAGTTGCTAGGAAAGGCAAGGGCGCCAAGATTCAATAGAGTTCCTGAATCTATTTATTGTTATCCAGTATTGAATAGTTATAGAGATCATATGATTTCTAAAGAAAGAACTAAACTCATTGAGCTGGGTGTGAGGATTGGAGTTATTCAATGCTGATCATATTTGTGAGTTGGGCAAATATATGAATATCCTCATATCTGACCCAGGCATAGGAAATCCCTGTTTATGGCTGCACATTAGAAGCTGGGCGAATTCCTTATATTTATACTAGCTTGGACGTGGTTATTTCTGAGGGTTATGACTACTGTCACTTCCCACGTGACCTTTACACTTGCTTAGAGGAGGCGTTTCAGGCTGTGGTTCCCACGTGAGTATTGTCAGAGGGTCGTGGGAGTTCTGAAGGGAGTTGCTGGTTAAACAAACCCAAACGCCATTTAATTTTCATGCTAATGAAAAGTTGTGCAGGGGTCATGACTGAAGCTGGGCATGATTTTTGAAGTGTTTGGAGGAAGTGCTGGCCTGTGGCATGAGGATTCTGCCAGGAAGGGTTGCAGAAATATTGTTTTATATGCTTAGATCTCTATTACAGCACCTGTGCTGTAATCTTGGTGGGTATATTGTTGCTTTTGGTGAGGGGTTGCTGCTACAAAGAAATCTGCACATCAACTTTACCTTGGTGTCACCATTTCCATGAGTTGGACCTGTCTATTGCTTATTTTCAGATCTGGAAAATGTTCTGAATTGAATATTTGACTTTAATTTTCCTTTTCTGAAAATGTATATGGCTGTCATGTTGTAATTCTGAAAAAAAAAAAATACTAAGGGATTTTGTCTTATAGTATGTAATGAATGGTGTATTGGTTTGAAACAAAGAAAATACATGTTATCTATTTGCTGGTGTGATTATATGTGATTTGCACAAACCCAAATTCATTTGAAAACACTCAGCACAGTCAGCATGCAATATGTTTGACAAAATGTTCCATATGTCAAACCAAGTTAATCGAGCAAAATTGCAAAGTCCAAACTCCAACTATGGTGGGACATTACAGGAGGTTGAGGTTCAAATGCATGAAAGAAGTAGACCTAGAAGTAGAACTCATAGAAGTATGGCAGCCACTAGGGGTTCTTCAGGGAGTGGGAGTATAGCAGGGTCAGCAACTTCAAACCCTTTTGAATGTCCTTCCAAAGTTCTCAAAACCTATGCAAAAGGCCCATTTATCTTGGAGCCATATATTTTCTATGTTTTTGTCATTTTATAGTTGAAACTTGGAGCCTTCGGGCATTTTGTTATAATTCCTATATAATATGTATGCACATTGACAATGAAAGCATTTGAATTTCCTTAATTTGTTTGTCAATTCTCATGTGCAATCTCAATTCAAGTCTAATGTTATGTATTAATCTTCTACAATGTCTATGACAAATGCTTTATTAATTTTATGATATGAATATTTGAAATTTCTCTATATTTTTAAAAATTTCCCTATTTTTTAATAGCTGTCCCCTGCCGACTCCTAAAAAATGACCCAAAAGTACCCCCGTACCAGAAACACATCCCGCTGTCACCGTCCTTGAATCTTGGGGGGAGGGGGGGAGGAGGGCATAATTTGGTACCTTGCACGATGAGCGGATGTCCTCATAGGCTGCTATAAACTTGATAACAAATATCTAGAGGTCGTTGTGAATGAAAACCATTGCTGAAAGGAAAAATAATGTGCTGGTGAAGATTATGAAATCTCTGTTGTAATGTCATGCCCTCTCCTTAATGATTGGCACGATATGAAAATAGCTTCATAAGGTTGTGATTTGGTTTGGGAAAAGTTGGTGCAACCTGTAGAAGGCTGGTATGGCCCCACATGACTGTAAGAACAAATAATATAGCTCAAGCATCAATGCAATTGAGATTGAATCAGCAATATGGCCTGTTATGGCCTTGTGGAGAGGGGTGGCTGGCAAGAGGAGCTATATGGCCAGCAAAACAGATACAAATTTAGATAAACCTCTGCTGCTGTCCTCAATAGAACAGTATAGCTCCTTTCTTGAGATGGTATCGCTTTTAGGAAGCCTCAAACAAGTTTGTATTATAAAATCAAATTGTATGACAAGCTAACAAAAATATTATGATTCTTTCAGTTGCTCGAAAATGTATCACACTAGGAGGTACCAATCACATTAGGGATTGGTATCTCAAGATTACGAGACTTAATATTACTGCAACCTCATTTAGAAAGGTCAACAATAAAATATGAAGTAGTCGGGTGGTCCGAAATTCCACCAGTATGGCTTGACAAAAAGGGATAGAACTGCCCTTTTCAAATGGTACGCCCCAACATGAAATCAACAACCTGCAATGACTTCTCTTGCATTATTAACCCTGTAGGATAGTACAGCTAGTAGATGGAATAAAAAACACAACAAAATAGATAATAATGCCAATATTATTATAATATTTTCATCTACAAACTCCAATAATTATCACACCCAAAATTTGAAATAAAACTAAGACATCACACCAGAAACCCAAAATAATTAACTGAGAAAATATTGGAAAATTGAAAAACATCACACCCAAAATTGAGCATTGAAAACAATGTGTGATGAAGCTCACTGTCAACTCCGCAATGAGATTGCACTAAAAATTATGAGGGTTTTTGTCCTTGAAGCTTTGAAAATCAAGAGGATTTTCGTCTTGGGGAAGAGAAGAAGATGAATGAATGTTCATTCTTGAAAAATGTGATTGCTTCAAAAAGTATCTGGAGACTTTTCAAAAACAATCCTCTTATTTGTAACTTTTTTGAGGAAATAAAATAATATTTATTTATTTTTGGGTTAATATTCCTCAAAGCTATAAAATATAATATAAGTGTCCTTTTAATCAAATTTTTTGTACCATGAGCCTAGCGACACTTAAAATAATCACTTAAAACAATTTTTTAAATAGTTACATATAAGTTGTCTTTTAATTTTTATTTTTCTAAATATTTAATTATTTTTTATTTTTTATTTTTACCATCCCATTAGCCTACAAGAAACATATAGACATTAGGCTAAGGGTCACTTGTGAACTTACTCTCAAGAAGGGGACATGATAGCAGACCTTTTTGTAGTTATTTGGTGACACCTTGCTTCATGTTTCCATGGGTTCCACACTTTTATGATTTATCTAATGATGATGCAAAGCATGAGGACTCACAAACAACTTTATCAAAGATGTCAATTGGTGATGCATTGATTGACACTTATTCGTAGGATCTTCCCCTCATTAGAGAGCCACCATTTTGGAATTTCTACTTGTGTGGCATTAATCAGCTATTTGTAGAATACAAGCTTGATCATTGTTTTCATTATTTGGAAGACATTATTTTTCTATTTGTTGAGTTCCCACATGGGTGTTATCAGAACTCTTTCATCAATTACTTCACTGTGTGATCCATGTTTTCTTGTGGATCCTCTTTCAATGGATACATCAAGGATATTTGATATAAAACCTCTTTTCGATGATCCATCTCCATTTATTGTTTCCTCTTTGATGATGACTTTTTCACAAGTTGTGTTAATCTTTGCCACCACATTCTTAGAAACTTGAACCAATTCTAGACACTACTATTTCTTCCATCATATCTTCTTTTGGAGTGAGAAGACTTTTAATAAGCACCTTTAGCTATATCTTTTCTTAAGGGAAATAATGTTATTTGATGCAAGTGGATCTTCTTTAACATCAATTATTGTCCATCTTCATCTGGCTCTAGTGTAGATTGTTGGGGGCTCAAGAGGCTCTTCTTTTGCAGGGGTTGGCTACCTTTCTCTCTTTCTTTAAGAGAATTAGTTGTTTTGTAGATGGGTACCTAACATTGCACTTGTTTGTCAGGACCCATTACTCTTCCTCCCTAAGTTGCTCTAAGGGAGGGTGTTGGTGTAATATTTTTTATTGCACCTAGATATTACACTTCTTTTTTTACATTTTATTAAGGCAAATGAGTTTATTGCTTAGTAGTTGATAAAGACATACTTTCTTCTTAATTGAAGACAATTAGGTGTCAATCTTGCCTCTAGTTGTCAAAGTTAGCTCATTTCCACTTGGTCTAATGCCCAAAACTTAGTCATGGGAAAAACCTCAGAAAAATGCAACCAACATTTTTTTTTTGAAACAAAAGGCACTACACAATTGTAATGCACAACACATACATATGTGTCATTGCCACATGTGACACAATATGACATTACACACATGCAAAAGAATGTGTCAACAATATGTAATGAATACAGGAGTGATTGGGTGGCATTTATCACCATGTTGCACATCCTGTGTGAAAATGGAAGCACTATGGAGATTGTAGGGCATTAATGTGCGAAACACCATTAGAGAGTGGCATCCCCTTTATGACCACTCCAAGTTCCTAGATGCAATGAGGAAGGGCCATGCCTTTCCCAACACTGAACTAACATAGATGCATTTGAATAATTAAATTAAAAATTGATTGAAGGTACACTTTCTAAAATCATAATAAACAAGATGAACCATTACATGCATCCACCATCCAATTCTTATCATTCATTTAATTGATGTCAGAATGCACATGGTTGCACTATCCTTTCAATTTCTTTTCTGAGGCATAGAATATTAAATAACATGAGGATTTATTTCCTTTTTTAAGTTAAAAAGGAGGCATAGGGATTAGAAGATTAAATGCTTCTATACTAAGATTTAAATAACTCAGTAAGCATGGTAGATAAGTAACCAATTTCTGAATTATTTCATTTCTTTAATAAGCATAATTGGAAACTAATACAACACAGGTCTATGCTTATTTTTAAAAACTCAGCGAGAGACAAGGGAAGAGGTCATAATGATGAATGATTAACTTTATAAATCGAACATTAATCCCAATAGTAGATTAAGTAGGAAGAAACATCCTAGCAATTTGTTTCGTATAAAATATGATAAGCTTCCTTTCTTTTGGGCATACATGTACAATTAAGGAAAGAGAGAGAACATTTTAATTAAAAAATTAAACTAGAGAGGGGAGGGTTAGAGATTTATTTTGAATCTTATCACACAATCGAAATGCATTGCAAAAGGGTCTTTTCATTTAAGTCATTTAGTTTATTTACCTAAACTATTCTGTTCTTCTATCAAGCACACAATCCAAGAGTGCAAATAGGGATATTCCTTACACACATATATACTTATATATATTACACGATCAATGGTATCCTATATAAAATAACAACAATACAGTCAAACTCAATAATATCTTGCAGTCCCATAAGAGTACTAACAAGATATAACAATTATTAGTTGTAAGAAAAACCTCTTAGGTGCAGTAGTCATTCTGTTATTATTTTCTTGAAATCCATGAACTGGTTTGGCCAATTTTTGGAGAATAAAAAGTTCATAAGACATTTTTATTCTTCAAAGAATATAAGACACCCAAATTGTAGTTTTTGAGATAATGTGAAATGAATAGGTCTCTCTACTGTGTGTGCTAAGCCTTTCTAGATGTGTGTTGTTTAGTTGGTTAGCTAGAAGACTGTAAAATCCTTGCAAAGCTTTTGTGAGGTATTTGTTCAACACAATAAATGAAATGTATGTGCCTGCTCATGGATTACTGAGTAGACTCACTTAATATTTTGCAACCAATTATTGTTTTTCTAAATGTATGTGTAGAGCCCAACTTGTTTGTGCATTTTGGAAATCATAGTCTTTTGTCGTGTTTTGATTAAGACATTACCCTGGTTTTAGTTATTACATGTTTGATTAAATTTAGTAACTTTGTTGCCCACATGGATAAAGGCATCGGTTTGTGATTGACTTACCCTCCCCATCATCCTCAACACACTCAAAATGCATCAATTCAAACATCTTTTAGTCTTGTTTGTGTCTTCCAACTGCCATGTCTGAATGTATGTAACACTTTAAGGGGTATTATAAAACATATTCATTGAAACTTATGTGGTAAACCATCTATTTAATAACATACTTAACCTTGAGTCTCTTAAACCAACAGATAGGCACAAAGTGAGAACTAAAATAGGGGTGTGCTATGCAATGGGTATGGTTTGTGTCATGGTGAGTGTTTTGTTTCTATGATTATATATATTCTAGTACCTTACGGAAACACCCTTTGGTCTTGTAGAACCAGAAGCAAAGGAGATCTTACCCACCTCAATAATTGGTCTTAAGTTGCCCAACCTGAATATAGGTTTGTGGTAATCTTCCCAACTTTGACACCCCTAACACTTGGGAGATTATCAAACCTTAGGGATTTGGGGTCTACAACTCAAATCATTAACATAACCTTCAATTAAATGAAGAGAAAAATTGCTAATGGGAGAGTGCTCACCACCTTACCATACAGTATCATCAAGCCCTTTATAGAGTTTAGTGAAGCCTTGAGCCGAGGCAAATCCAAGAACATGGTAACAACACTCAAATCCAAAGGCCAACAATGAAACACAAAATGGGATTGACATGCACATTGAATGTATAGCTTGGTTCATACAAAGAGACACTATACACTAAAGGTTATGAACATTTGGATGTCTTCAACTTCACTATACACTTGTTTAATCCAATCAATTTTGGTGCCAATTTTTTGTAATGTAAAATTGAGGAAGTGGACTGCAGAAAATGTCCAAAAGATGTAACACTAAACAAATAAACTGTTAAATTTTGATGATCAGATTGAATGCACAGAAATTATTTCAAAATCAGACACAAGAACACAGCAGATACCCTGGGAAAACCCTCCTCTTGAGGGAGAAAAACCCAGCAACAATATATAACTTATATATTGAATTATTACAATAATGATCTCCTTACAAGAGGCCGATTTGCAAGCCCAAATACAAGCACCAATAAATGATGCAACACAGCAATATAAGAGACAATATGCTGAAGAAAACTCAGCCTCTATCGAACTGCCTTAATGAAGAATTCGCACTTTGCAAGAACACGAACTTGACAAGAATGAAATGACGAATGAATAGATGATGAACAATGAGAGAGGCAGCAGCTATAAATACAATAGGGAAATGAGACGTGACTCTCCAAAATAACAAGTTGGCTCAGCATAGAGAGATGTGCCTCTTCAAAGAAATCGCGCCCATACAAGAAAGCTCGGCTTCATTAATAATTCGTGTCTCTTCATAATGTCGGCCTTGGATCAAATAGCACCTTCATAAGAAGACGTGTCTCTTCAATAATTATTAATCATCAATGAATGTCGCCTCATTTCATAAAGACGATTTCACCAATTAAATAGCCGTAAGGCTATGATTTAATTGTAATTGATTTGGGCTGGAAGGTAGCGACTGACACTGAATACATCAACATAAACTAGTTGCTCTACAATTTTGGCATTGTTCATTATGACTTGAACAACATTTCAAGACCCACTTCTTTAATGGCTTGAAAGAGAATAGTAGTGATAAATGCACCATCCTTAATCTCCCCTCATAGTCCACTACCTTAAAAAACATGGCCTCTTTAGGGGACATTGTGTTGATGTTACAGCTTCAGTAGTATTCTTCCAGCCGTTGATTATTCTTGATTGAATAAATTAAATAATAGCTCAAGCTATTTAATTTATATAGAGTCTTCTATTTATGAAGAGGTGCGATTTATTTAATTGGCACGAGTTCTTATGTGTGCCGACTTTCTTCTGATTGGTTGCGTCCAAATGAAGAGGCATCTCTTATTATCTTTGGAGGCCGACTTGAAGACTTGTGAAGAGGCACATATTTCCAAGAGAGGCCGACCTCTTGTTATTACATCTTTGATATCTCTATGACAGCCGACTTTGTTTCTTGAAGAGTTGCGTCTCTTCTATCACTTGATATATATATGACTTCATTTGTTCACCTTTCATCATCCATTCTATTCATTGTTCATCATTGGTCTAAGGCGCAAATTAAGAGAAAGGAGCAGATCAGTTCGGTTCATCATAGAAGGCTGAGTTGATCATTCATAGTTTATTCATTCACAAGTGCGAGTTAGAAAGAAGAGCAGATTGCGAATTCTATAAGAGAGCAGATTGTTACTTATTGAAGGCTGAATCTCTAATCAGCGAACTACATCTGTTTGTATCTGTGTTTGCATCTGTCTGTGGTGCTTCTATTTGGCCCTCTTATCGGCCTCTTGTAAAGGAGACATTTTGTGTTGACATTCAATATATAAGTGATATATTGTTGCTGGGTTTTTCTCCCTCAAGTGGAGGGTTTTCCCAGGGTATCTGCTGTGTTATTGTGTCTGATTTTGAATTAAATTTCTGTGCATTAAATCTGATCTAAAACTAACACATTGCAATAACATTAATCCATGGCTGATTTTTTGTGTGCTTCCTTTTATTAGAATGATGGATACTCTTGTCTTCGCCTAAAAATCCCTTATGGGCTTCAATGAATCCTTCACAAATTCACCTTCTATTCCAATAAGACACTATGCATCTTCTCAAAACCTTAGAGCTTCATTAATTAATTGCCTTCACCATGTTTTGCCAATATGGTGAGAAAACAACATTGAAAGTCAATACATTTGCATAGACACATCTTGCAATGTGTTCATTGGCAATCTAATGAGACTCATCGTGAAATGCTATTTCCAATAGTCCCTTTGATCTCTTATGTGTTGTAGGTTTTTTAGGTGTGGCAAAAATGGGTGTATCTCTATAGGTTGAAGCTAAGTTATCGGGTCCTTCATATTTGACCCGGGTACATGTGTGGGTATGGTTCAGGTTTGTCCTTGGGTATGGCAAGGGTATGGCCCAGGCGCCTGGGTTCTCTATGGGTCCTTTTGTGAACCTAGGCACCCAGGCAGTACCTTAGGCATACCCAGCAAGAGCCCCACAATCTAAGAAGAGAAAAACAATAGCAGTTACAAAATTGGTCTATGAAAGGAGTATGACACCAATTACTAAATATGATATTGTTTTCTAATGAATTCCAATACAAATTTGATATTGTCTTGGAAGATCGGGAGCTTATAACCGCCATTTAAAAAAATTTAGGGCTATTGTTTCCAATTGAAAATGTGTATATAGCATTAATTGATCCTCATGAATACATCATTCGATCATTTACGCTCTCATTTGACTAGTACTATCGTAGGAGGGGGAAAAAGACAATGTTTGGGCCAGACTGTAAAATTGATATCATTTGTGAATCAGCACACCAGATCTTCAACATTGACCCTCTACACCTGCATTGACCCTTGTTTGATTGACTCTTCTTAAATGTGGTTATCTTACAGTGTTGACCAAAGAGCTCTGCCATATTGGCTATATTGACCAAAGATCTCTGCTACATAGACAACATTACTTTTTGTACCACTTACATTAACTATTTTGTTTGTTGATTATGTTGCATTGAGTGCAATATTCTACTTTTCATTGAGTCAAGATCAATATTGACCAAGAAACTAGTAAGGTATATAGGCTTCTTTGAGTTTTTATTTCTCTAGTATATTTTTTAAGGAGAATCAATTACTGTACTTGTGAAGTGATCACAAGTTTATGCTGTATTCTATTTATTGGAAATTATGAGGATCATTGTTCTTATAATTTATAATTTAGAACATATATATATACTCCCGTACCTATACCCAAGGAAATTTTTTTTGTCATGCTGCTGTATTGGTACTCATACTCGTACTCGTACCCATACCCGAACTGGTAACTTAGGGTTGAAGATTAGATGGTGGTGGAGGGGCTTCATTCCTTAAGATCCTTTGTTTAGTGAAAATTTGATTTATGGCCTACTACTTCATTTTCTTTTTCCTACTCGATTAACATATGCTATGACTTGCATTGGTGGAATGGGTACATATTTTTTCTTGGGAAAGCTTTGATGCCCACCCTAGGGGTACCACACAAATGGATTTCATCTAATTGTATGAGCTTGAATACTAAACATTACACCCATTGCAAATCCAAATATAACCCACACCCCCACCCAAAATAGTCTATAGCATATTAACATATTTCCAAGGGGTGAATTTGAATCTATTTTGAAATGGGATTGGCCCACAAGGGTTGAATTGGCTGCCTTTGTAATCCCTATGGCATCAAGTTAAATGAACAACACATTTGAAAGAAACAAAAATTAAATAAAAATGGATAGATCCTAAATGAGTTAAAAAAGTTAAGCATATGCTATAGATTTATAGAAGAAAGGGAAAAAAAAGGAATTTAAAAAAAAAATGTAGATTTTTTTTAAACCAACCTATTTTGCAATATCTGCCTCAACAATCTCTTCATAGTGAATGGGCTTTTGCACACATGTAGAAATAGCATAACAATCACTTTTGAACCTTCATTGATGAATCTTCAACTCTATTCATTTGAACAAATTTTGTGTTTTGCATTCACAATGAGGTAAACTATGTTTTTATCTTTCAAATGCCTTGGAATGAGGTTTTTAGGGTTAGGGATGCATCCATGTCAAAGTCAAATGTCTTAAATAATTTTAAAAAACCAAAAAAAAGTCAAAATGTCTTAGGTTCGCTGTGAGTTTGTGAAAACAAGTTTGGGTTCATTGTGGGTTTGCCCAAGTTCATTTGGGATGAATCCATAGGCCGAAAAGCATCCTGCCTACACTAAACCAAGATCCGGATTTGAAATGAATCAAACCCGAACCCAATATTGAATTGGAGAAAATTGGTAACTCAAGTTTTAAGGGTCTATTCACCACCTCATCTAGAGAACATTGAATTAGTACTAGATACTTTCTTGTTGCTTTCTTTGTATCTTGTTTTAAAGTAAGAAAAAATTCATTTGGCACCTCTTTCCATATTTCTTCCTAAGGGAAGACATGTTTGATGCAAATGGACCTTCTTTAGAATCCAATACTTGTCCATCTTCATTAGCTTGTGGCTGTTTGGTGCATCAATTCATCTTTCCATACTTTCAGAGGAGCAACTACACTTTTTTTTGGTATCTTTTCTATACCCTCGATATTTTAATTTTTCAAGAATTAATATGCACAAAGGAAGTTATCTTTGGAATTTTTGTGTAAGTTCCCTTCCTCTTCATTGAGATCATTTTACTTGGGCACCTTATCAAGCCTTGTTGCTAGGACATGTTTCTAAGTTTTTAGACTCATTTTTTGGTAACTCCCTATTTTGCACTTAAGAGGGGTGTTGGTGTTGTCATGTACCTACTATTTACTTAATTTTACTTAGGTAGTTAGGTTATTGTAAGGAATATTAGTTATTTTCCTATTTTGAGTAATTAGAAAATTAGAGAAAAGTAAAAAAAGCTATTGTGCAAGCTAGTCAATCAAAATCAGCCTTTAATTTGACAAATCACATTGAAGTGCAATGCAATATGGCAAATAGGATTATTTCTAGGGTTATGTTGGAATTCTATAAGCAAGTGTTTCCTCCCTTCATAATTTCATGTGGTGGAATATGGAGGATGAGTTAAGAATGGGAATATGAGAGATTTAATAGGTTATTTCCATAAGATGAGCTTATTTGACGAGATTACTGAAATAATGTAGTTATGTGATTTTCTTATCTTTTGAATATAATTTTATAGCATCTGGTTTGTGTATATAACTTTATAGCTAAGTTGCTAGTATAGGAATAGGCTTAGGGTTTGGGTACATTGGTATGGAAATTTTTTTCTTGGCTACAAGTACACAAAAAAACACACACTAGTTGGACATCCTCCATTTCACATAACCATATAAGTCTTCTTTGTTTTCATATTTGAGTTTGTTAACCATCCATGCAAAGTATGGCAAGCCTTTAGCCCATGGATGTTCCTCTCTCTCTTTATCATTGTAAATGTAGAGTAATTCATTATTCGTATTATTTGCTATTATGTAATGAATGGCCTCCTTTGTTACCTTTAACTCATAGGTTTGTCATGCCCCCGAAATTGTAACACTAAGATATAAAGCATTGAAATGCAAATAAATAACAAAATATAAAAAGAAATATTAGCAATTTAATATTATTATAATTATAATTATTAGATATAACATTATAAATATTAAAATATAAATGTTAACAATTTAATATTACAAATAAAATTATTACAATACAATATTATATATATATATATATATTAACATATTAATATAAAGCATAAAATAATATTGAAGGCAGATTAGTCTAAAGGCAGTGATTTCAGTTATAATGAACAGCATTTAGTCTATGAAGAGGAGCGATTACTTTAGGGGAAGGTAACAATCATTACCAACAGCCATTAAAAGGCAGCGATGCATTCCCAAAAAAGCAGTGATCATGTGTTGAGGGGAATTTAGGGAGGATATTGGATTAGTTAACAAAGATAGTAATTACCAAAGGCAGCGATGGTTTTATTAAGACACATCCATTGAAAGAACACACCTCCCAAAAGGCACATCTCTTGGATAATATAAATATGGAAGATGGAATCAAATAAAGGCATGGAATGAGGGAGAATAAAATAAATAAGAAAGTCTGTAATATATTTCGAGAATAAAGTAAATAAGAAAGTCTGTAATATATTTCTAAGTACAGCAGCAGACATAACAAGGAAGAAATAGGAGATAAAATTAGAAAATAAGAAAATCAATTAGAAGTCTGCATAAAGCAGCAAAGTGGAAATGAAATGAAAAATATATGGAATCTGAAATAAATAAGCAGATAAGAAAATAAATTAGAAAATCTGGAATATATTTTTGGGTATAAACAGAGATATATTAATATGATGAAAGGAATAGAATGGAATGAGATAGTCATTCAAGAAAGTTTAAACAATATAATATAATCGGATTTAAAGACAAATAGATGAACAGAAAATGAGAACAAAAACACAAGGAGTAATTCCTGAGTATAGCAGCAAATACATTATAGTCAGATTTGGAAGAAGAGATACGTGGAAGGAGAAGATGGTTCAAGAAGAAATATATGAAGACAAATGACAAATCAATCAGGGAAGTAAGTTTAACTATATATATATATATAGATATATTATATGTGCATCTGTCCATATGAAGTGATTATTGAAAGATTGAAAGTAAGTAGAAATATATATTTATATATATTATATACAATAATGATGCTTGCAGAAATTATTAATTCTTATTAGTAATTAGTCATTTGAACTAATCTATTTGTTTCTCTTTAAGCAATATCTTTTGAATATTGAAAACAGACTGAATGGCAAGGCAATTGGAGCAATCTGCAATTCTGATATATCAATCAGAGTAACAGCATAATTAATTCCTGTGGCATGCAAAGATAGTTGTTTTGTACTTATTTATTAGATAAATGTAGATGTAAACAAATATATATACCAATTAAAACAATATATACATATATACCAATTAAAACACTGATAATTGATGCTAATGTAGCCTATATTATTGATGTTATGAATAATGATATGATTCTGGCAACAATTGGTCATGAAGGGATGAGGCAGGACTGCAAGGAGGGGTAACAACGAATGATTCCTCACTAGGAGTGGCATCTCATGATGATGGTTAAGGACCATCGGTTAAGGACCACATGAGACCACCTCATGATGATGGTTAAGGACCATCGGTTAAGGACCACATGATGCCAAGGAGGATAAGGTCCTATCCTTGGGCCTAGAGTTGAGGATCTAGGACACCCTATTGCAGCGTCCTGGACTATCCCCACTTGAATCAATTGTTGAAATAAAAGAGAATCTTTAATCATAAGAGGAAGGTTTGGCGTGATGGAGGGGAATGGTGTAAATCCCTCACTAGGTAGCCCACATCATGATGATGGTTAAGGACCATCGGTTAAGGACCACATGAGGCCACAAAGGATAAGGTCCTGCTATTGGGCCTAGGGTAGAGGACACTTGGGGCATAGGGTAGAGGACACTTGGGGCACCTCATCACGTCCCCCTCTTTATGGTTGAGCCCACATAGTCCTTGGGACTCGTTAAAGTGATATATATAATCTCTCTTAGACCTAGAATTAAATGTATTTCATGGATTATGCCTATCACATTTATCTAATGTGGTTGCAGGTTTCCATAACCAGATTTACATCATCTCAATTTTAAGAAGGGAATTATATCTTTAACTAATCTGCTATTGGTTTCATTTGGAATTGTGATTTCAGGGCAAAGTATAAGGTGATCCCAAAAGGGGACATTACATAGGTATACACCATTTTTAAGATCTCTATAATTGTGTTATTGGAAAATAGATTTTTCATTTGCTCTATAATTGTCTAATACAAACATATCCAACTTACACAACTACAACTTTACCAGGTAAGCAATAGAATGTTTTAAAAGATCCTTGTAATTTCCTTACATATTTTCATCACTTAGCTCTGCAGTATGGAGAAACTTCATGAACACACTTGAACTTTGTCAATGAACTTCTTGAACTCTGATTTGGGGAACTTCAGCAGCAAATCTACCTTCATAGCAACATGGGAGAAGGTGAATTTGCTTTTTGATATTAATAAGTACCCTTTTTTACCTTGAAATATACCATCATTATTAACCTTCCACTGATACCTCAAAACTTCAGTGGTGATAAGAAGCCAAAGGTTTCTAAAGAACTTAGAAACATATTTATCAGTAGTAGTGAACTGAAAATGAGTGTCAAGCTAAGAAATAAAATCTTTACAAGCAAAATTAGACCAAGCAATATTAACAATTTTCCACACAATAACTACAAAAAGACAATAAAAAGAAAAGAATAATATTCTCCTCATTATGACATACCAAACATGGCCCCACACTCAAATCATAGTTCTTAAGGCTAGCCAACAACAAGCTTTTAGTGGATGAGTAAAACCATTGAAACAAAATTGTTTATGCTCAGTACATGATGACTAGATAATTGAAACCTTTTAGATCATCTTCAGTGATTAATTGTTGAGGAACACTTAAAATTCTTTGATCTACTTCTGACCTAGCAAGTCATTGCATCATCTACTGCATTTCAGGATAGCCTCTTCCATCATGATCATCTGTATCATGAAAGTTACAGTAGGAGCTTCAATTACGGGCCATTCAGTTGGAGGAAGAAAGTAAAGAATATTGACATTGTTGTAAAGAACAAAGGACCTTTTTGGCACACACTGATACGGGGGAACAAGATTATTCTGTGGCATTTTCCTTTTCATTAATGTAGCATTGTTGATCACTTTTTTGATGGAGAGGATCAATAGAGCTTTAAGGTGGTCTCACAGATTCTCTTTTTAGCTTTCCAGCCATAATCATGTCATCATCAATCTCAATAGCTTGCTCTTTAGTGTATCTATCAACTTTATTCTATTCCTCATGAGGAGAAAGCTGATTTCTGGCAATTGGGCATTGATGAAGAAACATAACCAGTTGGTTGGGGTAGGCTTTGGGCCAATTGATATTTTATTCAGAATATCATTGAACCTTGCCATGAGCTTACTTGTGGGTTCATGAGACTATGTCACAGCTGA
Organism: Sequoia sempervirens; assembly: GCA_007258455.2. Taxonomy (NCBI): domain Eukaryota; kingdom Viridiplantae; phylum Streptophyta; class Pinopsida; order Cupressales; family Cupressaceae; genus Sequoia; species Sequoia sempervirens. The sequence continues at coordinate 38,258 of VDFB02268775.1, forward strand.
GTGAAGAGGGTGTGATCATCTTTGGTAGGTGGGAATGTTGTCAAAAAATTTCGCTCCCATGGAATCCCATCCTGTTATGCAATTGTCATCTAAGTGTTGAAAGTAGTTGTCTGCTCCAGCATCTAGAGTTTCTGCAAAGAGATGAGCAACAATGTCGTCATGTTGTATTCAAGCAGTTCTGGATGTTTTGATAAAAGCTGATATGCATTCATTAGGGTATAGTGAAGCATCTCTAGAGAGCTTTGGAAATTTCATTCATGACCCATGAGGGAAGTGATTAATCTTTTCCAAAGCAATGGGACCTATGTGATTTCCCCAAGCCAGATTTGTAGCCATAGTGTGAAGGTTTTTCCTTGGGAATTTAGGTTCTTGGCAAATTAAGAGCTTGAATGATTTTAGTGCCTCCTTGTTGAGATCGAAAATGATTCCTTTGGACTGGAAGGGACATTAACTGATTTATTTCGTCTTCTTCCCCTTTGTAGACTGAACTTAAAGTTAAGACTTTCTTGGAGATCAAAGAAGAAATTAGAATCACTCCCCTTTCAACTTGAGTGGGTGAATCTTTTCTCCACTAGAGTGTCCTTGCAGCACTACTACTGATTTTATTAATGTTCTCTCTATGTAGGGTTATGGACAACATGAATTCTGGGAACAGTAGGAGGAGCCGCAAGATCAACAGGTGTTGGGAAGTGAACAGCTACTACAGCTCTATTTTATTCTTCAGTGAGCACAATTGCCTAGTTGTAGTGATGTAAACATCTATTTTGAGTCTTTGACAAGAAAACCTTCTGAGATTTGTGGCTGTGTTCTGCTAGTTTGCTTGGACAAAATTGAGCTGGGGTTGCAGAAGAGGAGCTTCGTTACCACTAGTCATAAATGTAAGCTGGAAGAAAAAATTGGCTAGAGCTGTTAATAACAGCAGCAAACTTTAGGCACCACATGGCCACCAAAATCTGTTAATGTTTTATTTTGTTAGGGTGACAAAATAACAAATGTGACAGTATGGAAAGAGAATTCTCTTATCTGTTCTATGGGGAGGCTTCCTTGATAAAATAACAAAGAGATATATACCATAATTACAAGAATCAGCAAAATTTGGTGAGTCCCAAGGTGGTTTAGTTGATCAAAAGCTGCAGGATTTGGGACCTGGGTACTCGGTGAGTACTGAGGTGGTTTAGTTGATATAGAGCTGGCCAATCTTGGTGAGACTTGTCATGCATACTTGGTGTTAGGAACCTTAGATCTTTAAGTTTGATATTAATTTATGCAAAATATATTGTATAGAAAATATATGTGCAATGAAATAGATTAAATAACACAAGAAGACAAGGTTTGTGGTGGATGAAAACATAAAGGTAAAAAACTCCACAAATACCACTAATGAGAAAATTTACAATATTTCTATACGATTACAGACAAGATTTGAGGATTCATATTTTTTCCTTCTCCTCGCTGATGGCTTTACAAAACCTCTCTTGTGCAGAGTGAATGTCCAAATTTTTCACATTTTTAATTCTCTCCAGTCTCCACACATAATAAATGTTAGGATGACAAAATAACAAATGTGACAGTATGAAAAGAGAAGGCTCTTATGTTTGCCTACGGAATGTAATTCAAATCTTACGTACTACTGGCAAACTAGTCATGTGCAAAACATAGAATAAAACAGTAACCAGAAAGATATCATGATTGAACACCAGAAACTTTATTCATTATCAGAAATATCATGTACAATCAGAAAGTATCAGCAGTGCTTAACAATATAACCATCGGCACATAACTCATAACTCTCTCCCGACTATCCCAAAAGACTACATATAACGTTCGGCGGTGGTTAGATAACCAACCGACACGACGGTTCATAACAACATTAACATTAACATTAATCCGAACATGATTTCCCAAAAGTACATGACGTATTTTATTCTTACTAATCTATAGCTTTATTAGCAATTGGCCGACTACGACCATATAACATTCGGCGGTGGTTAGATAACCAACCGACACGACGGTTCATAACAACATTAACATTAACATTAATCCGAACATGATTTCCCAAAAGTACATGACGTATTTTATTCTTACTAATCTATAGCTTTATTAGCAATTGGCCGACTACGACCAAGGCCAACTACGGCCGACAACAAAGTAAAGTATACTGCTAACATCATCCCCCCCACAAAAGAAGTCGTCTTCCAGACGACATACATATAGAAAGACAAGGTCAATGAGAAGTAGGGGGAAGGGAGTGCGTCCCTGGATGCACAGATGACGTCGAAGTAGTAGAAGAATGCTCCGCTCGCAGTCGCCTCACCTCCTCAGTACGTGTGCGAAGCTGCCGATCAGCCAGTATCTCCCTCTCCCTTGCCACCTTTACCATACGGGCTGCCTCCATCAGTTGGCTTTTTGCCTTCTCCGTTTCTGCACTCTTGGCCGCCAAATCAACATCTTTTGCCGCCAAATCAACATCTTTTGTAGCCAACTGATCTTCCAATGCTTTTACTCGCTGCTCCCATGCTTCCTCTTTCTGCTTTGCTTCCTCCTCCAAGGCGGCCACCCGAGGCTCCAAGACCTCCAATCGAGCTTCCCTCTCATTGGCAAGCCGAGTTTGTTCGGCCAAGTCATTCTGGATGCTCCTTATGGTGGCAGTGGACTCGTCCTTAACCCTCTGTAGGAGTCTATAGGCTTCCACTCTTCGTGATACCGCTACCTCAGTAGAAAATACTTGGCGTTTCCTGAGGATAAAGACATCCCGAAAGGCAAGCTCTATGTGATATAAGCTTTCCAGAACCCCTGCGTCTCGCCTTACTAGTCTCGGTGGTCGACCCCGCCAGGCTCTCATCATTGCAGGAGTCTCTCCTGCTGGCCACTCCTCGCCGAATATCCGTGCGAACTCAGCCTCACACCCCATCTGTACGAATCCTCGGATGCGCTAAACTTCCTAGCCCACTATAGGAGGTCGGCCAATCCTGAGGTCCCTGGAAACCTGTCTCATGCGGATCATCAACCTGCCCATATGCTCTAGCTCCTGTACATATCGTTGCACCGTGCCTAGTGGGTTTGATGGGTCTGGTTGTGACATCTCCACAAGGAATCCCTCCGTGGAGTCACCCTCCTCGTTCTCCTCATCGCCAGGTTCTGTTTCCTCCTGGGGCGGTTCCTCGACTATCTGCTGAGGCTCATGTATGGCTGTCCCTGGCTCCTCTTTTGTTCTAGCCTCAGGGTGTGCAAGTGCGTCCTCGCCAAGTCTGCCAGTCTCACTTTGCTGAGTGTGAACAACTGGTCCTTCCTCACCCCCTAGTCCCTCCAAGGGACTCTTCTCCTGCTATTCTGGCTGCTCGGCCACTTCCAAGGTGAGGCCTACTGATCCCAACCAGCTATCAATCTTGGCTACCTCGGGTGCTCCTGGGGCTGGGGTAGTCTCCTCAGTGGCCGCAATTGTTTCCCCAGTTCCTGCTATTGAAGTTGCCACTCCTGGCGCTGCCGAGCTTGGCAGTGGTGTAAGGGAACAAGCCGTTGGCAATATCTCGACCGAGGCAGTGGAACCTGCCGATACAGTGGCTGCCCCCTGTGATGTCGTAGTGGCAAGTGGTGCCCACCATGGCGATGCACCAAGTAATGAGGCAGCTACCCTCAACATTCGCCCGGCTCCAACTGGCGAAACAGGAAGAGTGAATGTCACTGAGTGTGTGTTCTTCCTGGCTGGCGGTGCGGGAAGAGTAAACCCTGCCGGCTGCAACAATGGTATGTCGGTCTCTCCTACTTCCTGACCACCGATGGCGACGGACACCTCCTCATCGACCGGTGGACTGGACTCCGAGGACGAGGAAGATAAATCAATGGGCTCATCCCTTTCCGATGCATCACTCTGTTCAGAGGCCTCCTCCACTGATGTTTCCTCTTCCACCGATGCCTCCTTCCGTTTTCTCTTCTTTCTTGAAGCCGTGCCCTCGCCAGCTTGCTTCGCTTCCAATTCAGACCAGTAAAATACTGTCGGCAACCCAGGATCCAGGTGAGTGAGTGGCTGCAATCAACCCCATTTGCCTTCGGGCACCTGTGTGTGCACGGCATCGAGAAAGAGGGCTATAGCATGCTGGGTCATGTAGAAAGCCTTATGCCTCTGCGATAAGAAATCTCTCATCCTCTCTGCGAGTAGCCTCGCCTAGTTGTACACTCGGCCGACGTGGAGTCCTACCATGTAGTCCACCATCCATATAGCAATATCCGACGCTCGGCTGGCACCTGTGAGTCGGCATTTTATTAAGTCCATTAGGCATTTCCATTCGACCGATGCCAGATGGTGTTTCCGGAGGCCCCTGTTACCTGTGTTCCATATGGTCTCCTGTTCCTCTGCTGTTAAGTTGCTTCGACATACCTGTTTGATCAATATTTCCTTGTGCTGTTGTGTCATCTTCTTAGGTTTGTTAACCCCTATCTCGGCGGCTGGAACGCCAAAGACTTGCTCGAAGTCCTGTGGCCAGAATGAAATGGTAACGGGGCAGCCTCTGTAATCAACTATTGATTTGTGCGTATGCCTGCAGTAGTTGTCCACCATCGCCTTCAGCCAAGGCTCAAACTCTCGAGAATTGAAGAAAGGTACTACCACAGCTTTGTATACCCGAGCGTGCTGAAGCACAACCTTCAAGGAGTGCTCATCAGGAGTGCTTCGCCACCATTGTTTGCACTCGTTGCCAGTCAGATTCTCCCATGCCATCGTCTCATTATCAGCGTCCATCTTCTTTCTCTTTCCTGCTGAGGCTACCTTCGGCCTGTGCTGCACAATCTTCTTACCTTTGTCCATTTTGCTATCAGTTCGGCAATTCCAGCCGATTTTATAACCTTTGAGACGGTTACCGAGACTGCCGAAACTGCCAAACTCTGGTAACTGCTGTACCCAATAACCCTGAAACTGCCAAAATTCGGAGAAAATCTGAAAATGCTGTACGCCCTGGAGAGATTGAGTTTGTACGGCCTGGAAATTCTGTGTTTGAAAGGGCTGTACGATCTAGCAACTCTGGCAACCTTGTACGACCTGAGAGGGCCGTACGACCTGGCACTCTTGAAAGATTCGTACGCTTTGAATATCCTTCAAATTCCGTACGACCTGGCAAATCAGTGAGATCTGTACGACTTGGTAATCCAGTGAAATCCGTACAACTTCAAAACTTGACGAATGCTGAGTGTTTCGTACGGCCTGGCCCTTTTGAGAGTTTCGTACGACTTGGCAAATTGTTAAGGGCCGTACGACTTGAGTGATTTGTGAAGTCCGTACGACTCTGCAACTCTGAGAATTTCTTATGTTCTGACTGGAGGGCCGTATGCTTTGACTGGAGGGCTATATGATTTGTCTGGACAAAGAAAGCTGTACGATTCCAAAACCTGATGAATGCTCCAGGTGCCGTACGGTTTGAATGTTACCTGTATGCCGTACGACTGGAAGACACCCTTGTGGTCGTACTCTCTTCTCTGTGCTTGGTCGTACGTCTTTCTGCCCTTTGCAATTTCATTCTGTCCAAGATAGCTCGTCCTTAGATGGCCGTACGACTTGACTGGAGGGCCGTACGACCTGAGAGAATGATGAATGTCGTACGCCTTGAAATTCCTCTGGATGCCGTACAATGTGAAATTCTTGTGAATTCCGTACGATCTCAGGACTTAGTGAATGATGAGAGTGCCGTACGATTTCCTTCCCTGTGCTTGACCTGATGAATTCGTCCGGATTTTTGTGTTCTCTTCTCCCTTCGTGATTTCTGTGTATTTTGCCCTTTTTCCTATATATCTCATCCAGTCTTGGCCGTATGATTTCCTCCTTAATTAAGTATTGGCGACTTTTTATTTTAATGTTCCCCACTTTGATTCTTCGCCATTTATTTCCCTCGGCAATTTTCTCCCATGGCCGTACGATTTGTTTAATAGCCAAGATTTTTATTTTAATTTGCTTCACTTTAATTTTTCTTCCTTTAGCCAATTTTAATTTTTTCATTTTTCCTCTCATAATTTTTTCTCTTTTATTTTCTTTTCCAACTTCCCTCATATTTTTTTCTTCTTTTTTCTTTTTTCTCCATTCGCCTTTATTTATTTGTCCATTTTCCTTTATTTTTTGATTTCTCACAGCTTGTTTCCTTTCTATTTTTATTTTTTTTAAATTTTGGTCATTTTCTCTCTCCTCCCTTCTCTCTTCTTTTCTTTTCATCCCTCTCGTTTCACTGTATTCTCGAACTTTTAATTCCAAAGTGTAGTACCATTTACATGTGTGTGGTGGTCTTTTATAACATTCTTCTTCACAGCACGTTCCTACATACTCAATATCAAACCATTTATCAAGTAAAGGGGCAGGACCAATACCTTGGAAACTTCCATCAATGTACCTTCCGCCGTACTGTTGATACCATGTAACATCGTCGCCTTGTACTGTTGGTGGTCCCGCTAGGTTAGGAATTATTTTCCAGAGTCCATCTTGAGTTGCCATCTTCCTAACCCTTGGTATTTTTCTTCTTTCTCGACGCATTTGTTTCAGAAGGTCTTCTATATACCCGTCCACCGTTGACACAAATGTATCTTTTGTCTTCAACACTGTCTTTAAGCAAGGGACCTTCTTTTCAAAGTAAGCATCCCATTGCTCCTCAGTCCATTCTTCCTCGTCATCCTTTTGAGACTCATCTTGTTCTTGGCCTGCTTGTTTCTCCTTTTCCGCTTGGGCTTCCGTGTCCAAGTCCTTGGCTACATATCCCCGTTTTACTCCTTCATAAGGGGCCACATAGTGCCAGTGTCCCCCCAATCGACACCAAAGGGCAGGGGTTCCGAACACTGCATTGGTTAGGTGCTTGTGTATCCGTGGTACTACAATTCCTTCCACTCGCTTCTCTGCCAACCTTTCTTCAATTATTTGATCTCGGCCTGATTCTGCCCAGTCATCGTCTGCTACATATCCGGGACCTCCTAGTCCCCAGTCTTGTTCTCTTGGGCCTTCACTTTGCACAGGCCAATCTTCCTTTGTGGCATAGCCCAACATGTTGATGGCGATAGTATTCTTCTCCTTTCTCTCCTGATATGGCTTTAACTTCGATCCGTTGATTGCCTCCGATATCAGTGACCCATCTAGATTTTCTAACTTTATAGAACCATTGTCACATACTTCCCGTACTCGGAACGGGCCTAACCATCGAACTTTAAACTTCCCCGGCTTGATCTCGTTACGACTGTTATATTTCAAAACTAACTGGCCCAGCCGGAAATTCATTCGTTGGAGATGCTTGTCGTGCCAATATTTCCTTCGCCGTTGCATGTTCTCCCTCGCTCATTGTGCCATCACCCTTCGCTCGTCCAGCTTATTCAGTTGGTAGAGTCTTTCCTTTAAACTTTCAGTATCGCCCAACTGATTCTCCACGGCTATCCTTAGGCTTGGTACCATATACTCCATCGGCATCACCGCCTCCTGATTGTACATTAATTGGAAGGGCGTGTGGCCCGTTGTTACTTTGTACGTTGTCCGATATGACCATAGGATGGCTGGTAACCTTTCTTCCCAGTCAGCTTCTTCCACGCCACATGATTTGTGAATAACTGATACGAGCACCTTATTTGTAGACTCCGCCTGGCCATTAGCTCGCGGGTAGTACGGACTTGACAGGTTATGAAAAATTCGGAACTCTGTCGTCATCAACCTGATAACATGATTAACAAAATGCCCTCCACGATCACTCGTGATCCGAATGGGGATGCCGTACCATGTCACTATTTGCTCGTAGATGAATCTTGCTGTACTCTGTGCTGTATTGTCTGGCAACGCTCGAGCTTCAGCCCACTTCGTCAGATATTCAGTAGCAACCACAATATATCGGCATCGATGCAGGTGACTCACCTTTAATGGTCCAATGAAATCCAACCCCCATCGTTCGAACAATTCCTGTGGCTGTGAGGGATGCAGTGGCATGAAGTCCCGCTTCAATGGTTTCCCGACCCTCTGGCAAGTGTCACAGCCTAACACCCACTCCTTAGCATCGGTGTGCATCGTCGGCCACCATAGGTCTGCCAAGAGAATTTTCCTTGCTGTAGCATCTGGTCCCATATGGCCGCCAGCCAGTCCTTCATGTGCCTCCTTTAGTATGCCAGGTATCTCTTCCTCTATGACACATCTCCGGAGGATCTGGTCGGGTCCCATCTTGTAGAGTAAACCATTGATCAACTGGAATGTCTTACTTTTCAGTACGAGCTTCCTTCTTTCGGCTGGTGGCATTTCTTTCGGGAACGTGGATGTGGACAGATATTCTCCAATCTTCTCGTACCATGAGGGCAACGTTGCAATCTGGAATAAGTGTGCATCCGGGAAGTCTTCATTCACCCCTCCCTCAGCAGGTTCGCCCGACTGGATTCTGGATAATTGATCGGCAATAACATGGCTCTTTCCCGGTCGTACGATGATGGTGAACGTAAATTCTTGCAACAAAAGTAACCATCTGCTCACCCGTCCTTGGATAATCGGCTTGTTCACTAGGTACATCAAGGCTTGGTGATCCACATAGAAAGTGAACGGCGTGGCTAGGAGGTAGTGCCTAAACTTCTGTACGGAGTAAACCATTCCTAGTGCCTCACGCTCCGTCGTACTGTAATTCTTTTTTGCTTTTGAAAGTAGCCGACTAGCAAAGAATACCGGGTGATCCAACCTGTGTGCTCCCACTTGTGCTAGGGTTGCTCCGATGGAAAAATTAGAGGCATCTACATGTACGTGGAACTCTCTATCCCAGTCCGGATACATCAATATGGGTGAGCTGATCAATCGATCCTTCAGTTCCTGGAATGCCTTCTCCTGCTCTTCGGCCCATATAAATGGTTGGCCTTTCCTCGTCAGTAGGTCGAGAGGGTACGACACTTGGGCAAATTTTTTAATAAATCTCCAATAGTATCCCACATGCCCGAGAAAGGACTTCACACCGGTGACGTTCTCTGGAGCCTCCATCTGTACGATGACTCGCACCTTGTCGGGATCCGTTTTCAACCCAGCTTTGCACACAATGTGTCCGAGCAGCTTCCCTTGTGGCACCATAAATCTGCATTTCTTCGGATTCAAGGCAAGGCGGGCTGCTCTACACCGTTCCATGCACTCGCCTAAGGCTTTCAAATGTTTTTCCTTATCACTATAAATTTACCAGTCATCGAGGAAAGCTTTGAAATTACCTACCGACATTTTATCAAAAATGTGGAGTATTATCCTTTGGAATGTAGCTGGTGCGTTGCATAATCCAAACGGCATTCGGTTGTATGCGTACACCCCGTCTTCAACCACGAACGTAGTCTTTAATTTGTCTTCCTCCGCGATACCGATTTGATTGTAACCCGAGAAGCCATCTAGAAAGTACATTTCATGCCCGATAACTTCTTCCAGAATTGAGTCGGTGAAGGGAATAGGAAATGGATCCTTGATAGTCACTGCATTCAGACTACGAAAGTCAACACAGATTCTAATTTGCTCCTTTTCTTTCTTCAAGGATATAACGATCGATGATACCCACTCGCTGACCTCCACCTTGAAAATGATGCTGGCCTCCAGCATCTTCTCAATCTCCTCCTGTACTTTAACGGAATAGTTTTTGTTCATTTTGTACAGTCGCTTTCGTACGGGCTGGGCTCCCGGTATGAGAGGAATCCTGTGCACGCATAACTCCGGTGGTACGCCTTTTAAATCTTTGTACGTCCAAGCGAAAGCATCTTTATATTCCATAAAGATTCTGAACGCTGCCGCTTTCAGGACAGGGTCCCAATCATCACCCACAAGAATCTCCTTAGGTTTGGCTGATTCCCCAAGGTTTACCTTTTTCAGCGTTGGTTCCTCGTACTTAATAATTTTGTCTTGTTCAAACTTGTGTGCTGGCGTCACATCCAATTCTGCCATACCTTATTTATATTCTCCGTACTCAGGAGGAAATGTTTCACTGGTCGAGCCCTTGTCTTCTTCTGCTTCCCCCTCCTTGACTTGCAGCATGTTGCAATCAGGGTGGAAGACTTCATAATCCTCCATCTGCTAGTGAAACAGTCCGTTCAGTGAACTGGTCTCATCCTCCGAGCAACTCCCAATCTCCAGTACCCCTTCTTCATCTGGTTCCATTAGCTTCCTTTCATCATCCTCTGATTCTCCTCCGGATTCAGATGCCGAAGATGCTAGATCTTCACTGACTGCCTGGTTCTTCAGATCAATGGTGTATTTCCTCCCCCGATTTTCTATTGAGAGTGTATTCCTTTTCCAGTTGTGGGTTGCCTTGGCAGCTATCAACCATCCCCGTCCCAAGAGTGCATCGTATGCCTTTTTCTCCAGTGGGATGACTACAAAGTTTAGCAAAAACAACTGCGTGCCGATCAAGACCTTCTGCTCCATTAGTGTACCCAGCGGCCTGATGCCATGTTGATCTGCTCCCACGAGGTGGAATGTCGGGGGCCAAAGAGTCGGCTTACCCAAACACTTCCAGTTCTCTTCAGGTAGTACGTTTACTCCTGAACCACCATTGACAATAGTGTTAGATAATTTCATGCCCAAGATTTCCATCTCGACGACGGCTGGTTTCCTCCCAATGCTTACTGCGAGTAGCATTGGGTGTGCGGTCTCGGCTACCAGTTCTGGCGGTCGTTCTGGTGGACCCTTCTGAAGATTTGCTTCAATAAAATTTGTAAGCGCTACTTTGAGATAAGGCATTGTTTGCAAGAGATCAGTTACCTTAATGGGTACGGTTGTGTGAAGCACCTACCGTACGATATTCTTCTCCGACTCCGACTGTAGCAACGTACTGGTAGCTTTAGAATTCTTGCATTCATTCACCATTGCCTCTTCTACTTTTGTCTTGGCCTCCCGAAATCTTTCTTTCTTCGTACGAGGGTCTGGATAATTTTCCCTTTTTGACTGCGCCCTTGTAATTGCCAAGACTTCTTCGTCGGCTATCTCTAGCATATTGATACTACCTTTCTGCTTTGGACAGTCGGTGTCTTCATGATCACCCGGTCCACACCACTTGCATAGCTTTCCCCCGTTGCCTTGGCCACTCTGACAATCCCTCGCAAAGTGACCCCACTCATTACAGTTCCGGCATTGGATCATCGACCGTCCTTTGCTATCGTACTGAATTTTGCTTCTCGGCGTATTTCTCCGATTGTTACGGTAGCCTCTAGGGGATGCATTGTTGCTCTGTGGCTTTGGTGGCGTGGTCGGAGGGGTTGGCTGCTCGCCTTGGGTGAAGAATACTTGCGAACTTTTGGTTTTTAAGTTGTATGGGCACTCCTTGACGGAGTGTCCCATAACTTGGCAGATGTCATAGAATAATTTTTTTTGGCAATTTTCCTTTGTATGACCTTCCGTTTTGCAGTCCGTACACCATAATTCATTTGCCTCTTTGGATCCTTCCCTGTCGGCTTTCAGTTCTTTCATCATCCGCATCATATCCCGCCGAAGAGCTTGTACAGTTGCCGATTCATCTTCACTTTCCTCTGCACTCTCTTCGTCATCCCTCTTCTTCCCCTTCGAGGAAGTCCTGTTCTCACTTTCAATGTCCATCGCCCGATTGTATGCTTCGGTGTACGAGGATGGCGGTACTACTTTCATTTTTCGCCGAAGCGAGGGAATCAGTCCTTCAATGAACCATCTTTTCTTTAAACCATCTGTTGGCTGTGCCTCAAGCTTTCTTATCAAGTCTTTCAACTTCCTGTTGTAGGTCCGCACGTTCTCGTGCTTTCCTTGTTTAGTATAATATATTTCTGTGACAATCTCACTATCATCCCGTAGAAGTTTGAACTCTTCCTGGAAAGCTTGCTTCAATACCCTCCATGTAGCTCTCTGTGCTTGATCCAATTCCGAGTACCAATCAATGGCACTGTCTCTGAGTGTCGCTGGAAATGCCCTCAGCCATTGGTCGGGGTCATCCTACCCGCTGGCTATCCAGATAGTCTCGCATGTCTTGCAATGCCGTACGGGATCCTCAGAGCCATTCCCCATAAATTTCGGCAACTTTTGCCGCTCCGGATGAGCCATCTTTCCCGGTTGACCTCCTTGTGTGTTGGACCCGATTAGACTAGTGGATTCCTCGCTACGTCCCTGTGCGTCACTTGCACTCTTGGCCACGTACGAGTCACTCCCACGTCCTCCGTCAGCGTCCTCAACACCGTGGGTCTCCTCGGGTTCCCTCCGATGCTCTCTTTGCCTTGGGGTCTTAAGCTCTGGTCTTCCACTCCTTAGGTGGTCGTCGTCTTCCGAGAGGGACAATTCTCGAAATCGTCTGATGCTACTATTCAAATCATCTTCATTTTCACAGGGGTTATATCTTCCTGCGTGTGGAGTGCTGAAGGGGTCTTCGTCCCTTCCTTCTATCAAACTGTGGTGCGCTCGTTCAATGGATGTGTCTATTCTTGTCAGATTTTCATATGTTCTTTTTATGCTCTGATTTATTTCAATTAAGTCCTCATCCAATTCCTTACCGACTTGCTTTAGTCGTCTTCGCCGGTTTTCTTGTTCTTGCAGCCTGAGTGATCGCCGAACTTGCTCTTCCGAAGTCCCGTGCCCGTCAGGTACTCGATGCTTGTCTTTATTCGGCCGTACGGGCATTTATTAGTTATTCAAGCAATCATTGCTGGTTGCCGGAAGTACGGCGCCGGCTAGTATCTCGTTCTTCCTCTTCACGTTTGGTTCTGTCTTCACAACGTTGCACGATTTGCTGCCTTCAGCGCTCGCGATCCTCTTCTTCTCGCAAGTTCTGCAGGATAATGAAATGACAGGCCAGTAACCTGGGCATGCGATTCAGGAGGTGGTTCACCTCGTCGTTTACCTCCAACCATCCCAGATGACTTCCTCAGGGATCTCCCGAATGTGGGATTCCCTACGCACGTGGTCACGTAACGATATTTTCCACAAATTTACTAGATCTTCTGTCAATGAGTCTTCCCATTCCTCATTAGCATTTACAGGTTCTTCCGTTGGTTGACCCATTACGCTGCCATGGCAAATGATGCCCTAGTCCGTTCAGGCAACGACGCCAAATGTTTGCCTACGGAATGTAATTCAAATCTTACGTACTACTGGCAAACTAGTCATGTGCAGAACATAGAATAAAACAGTAACCAGAAAGATATCATGATTGAACACCAGAAACTTTATTCATTATCAGAAATATCATGTACAATCAGAAAGTATCAGCAGTGCTTAACAATATAACCGTCGGCACATAACTCATAACTCTATCCCGACTATCCCAACAGACTACATATAACGTTTGGCGGTGGTTAGATAACCAACCGACACGACGGTTCATAACAACATTAACATTAACATTAATCCGAACATGATTTCCCGAAAGTACATGACGTATTTTATTCTTACTAATCTATAGCTTTATTAGCAATTGGCCGACTACGACCAAGGCCAACTACGGCTGACAACAAAGTAAAATATACTGCTAACATCTTATCTGTTCCACGGGGAGGCTTCCTTACTAAAAAAACAAAGAGATATATACCATAAGTGTAAGAATCCTGGTGATTCTCAACCCCGGAACCCTAACTGAAAAGCTGATTTGTTTGAAGGTTTTTGTATGTTTTGTATTTTTTGTGTTTTTGAGGGTTTTTGCATAAAACAAAAAAGCTGCAATTTTCTTAAATAAATGCTTGAAAAATTCAAAATAAATCTAAATGCAAAGAATAGGCTTTGAGATTGCTCAGAAAAGATAGGCGCACATATTTATTGATTATCCAGAGCTTTTACAATATCAAAATACGACAAATGAATAAATAATGAATTTATTTTCATAAAAAAAAAACCCGATTCTCCTTGCAGCCGCTTGAAGGAATGATGAAATTGTACGGCTGAATGAATAAAGGGATCTCTGGACTCTGAAAGCCAATACTGGACCTCTGTAAACCCTAGGCGCACCAAGTCCAATTGACAGAAGCTGAGATCTTAAGATTTCCCACTGGCAGATGAAAAGTACGGCCTTTCAGCAGTAGTACGGCCTGTACCTGCAGCAGCAATAAATAAAGTACGACCCACTGAGAATGATGCCAGATCTCTGTTAGAACAATCTCTGAGAGGTCGCCCCTGTTAACTGATGATAAATTCCTGAATGCTTTCTGAAATCGATTCAATATGATCAACTGCAACTTCTGAATGAAGCCACCAAGAAGACAATCTTCAACTGGTATTGCACAGTCTCAGTATGTCAAATTCTGAAGAGGTATCGTTCTCCAAAATCGATTCGTCTGCTGAAACCCTAGGTTTTGCAAACTCCAATGCTCAGAGCAAAATAGAAGACAAATTTGAATAACATATCATAATGGTTTGATTTGTCTTTTCCTGTGAATATATATCTCCATGTAAAAATTCGACCCAAAGACACCTTTTAATAATCATTTAATCAAATGATTAAATTCGTCCCTTTTAGACTTAGGAAAAATATAATAATTAATTGGCGTTTCATTAATGAATAATAAATATTCATTATATCAAATTCTCACTTTATTATAAAGTATAATAAATACTTTATAATACGCCCTTTTAATTAAATATTTAAATAATTAATAAAGTGACTTTAATATAAAGTCAAAAATATTAATTATTCATTAAATCATTAAATACTCCAATATTTCTCCGTCTGACTGTCAAACTGATGAACTGGGTCGACTCTGAGCTAAACAGCTGAACCAGGTGCCTTGCCCGAAATAGCAGCTTCCGCCTGTCAGACTTTCTAAAAATAGAAAGTCCCTGAAAAACCACTCTGAAGGATTCTGCGAAGGCCCAACCTGAAACAACTGCAACACTCAAGCTGCAGAACACTGAGTAACTGCCTCAGATGATCCTCTGCACACATCTACCAGCCTACGAGGATCGAATTAATAGGCTAACCACATAACCAGCTGCGCTGACTAGGATGGGGACATCACAGTCCGCCCTCCCTGAAATTGCTTGTCCTCAAGCAATCTCAACTCTGGATGCTGTAAAATCTCCTCTGACTCCCACGTAGCATCCTCAACTGGCAAATCTCTCCACTTGATCAGGTATTCTCTGATCACCCGCCTCCGAAGGTGTCTCTCTCTCATCCCGAGGATGGCCTCAGGTACTAATATCAATTTCCCTTCGTCATCAAGGGGTGGCAAAACTGGAGAGGGTATCACATGCTGGCCCAATGCCTTCTTCAGGCGAGAAACATGAAACACATTGTGAACCCTGCGATCAGCTGGCAAGTCCAACTCATAAGCAACCTCGCCCACTCGTCTGACAACATGAAATGGACCATAGTAGCGAGGCTTCAGCTTCTCTGCCCCACTCTTCCGTAGAGTAGACTGACGATACGGCTGCAATATAAGGTACACCATATCACCCATATCAAAAGTACGCTCAACCCTCTTCTGATCAGCATACTGCTTCTGCTGATTCTGTGCCCGCTGGATATTGTCTCTGAGAGACCTCAAAATGTCCTGCTGACTCTGCATCATATCCCCTGCACTCAGCACTCTGCTATCGCTCAATATCAAATCCAAAAGGTTGGGTGCCTCATACCCATACAAAGCCATGAAGGGTGTCATCTGTATCGTCATGTGGTGAGTCGAGTTATAGCAATACTCGCACAAGTATATCCACCTCACCCAAGCTCTCTGTTGTCCAGCTATATAATTGCGCAAGTAACCTTCCACCCACTTATTGACAATCTCATGCGCCCATCTGTCTGTGGATGGTAGCTGGTTTTCGGTGTCGATTCGGTCCCCAGAGCTGAACAACTCACAAAAGTTGCTCATGAACCGACTGTCTCTATCAGACTATCGTCCGAGGCAACCCATGCAACGGAATACCTCTCTGAAAAATAACTGCGTCTGCGATCTGTGAAGGTAGTAGTAATCGGGAAGAAGTGCGCATATTTAGTCAACCAATCAACCACTACGTAGATGCAATCTTTACCCTGGGCTTTCGGCAAACCCGTGATAAAGTCCATCGATAAGCACTCCCACTTCCTGTCAGGTATCGGAAGTGGTTGGAGCAATCCGGCAGGATATGTGTGCTCCTGCTTGTTCTGCTGGCAAACAGAACACTCACGGACATACTGTAATACATCAGTTTTCAGCCCTTTCCAAGTAAACCGTTCTTGAACCATTTTATATGTCTTATAGTACCCGGGATGGCCCGCCATAGGAAGATCATGAAAGGCTCTCAAAACTGTAACCCTCACCTCAGAGTCAAGAACCAGAAAAATCCGCCCCTTGTAAATGATCAAGTCATCTACAATAGTGTACCTATCATCCTGCTCTGCCCTGTCAACAATGCTAGAAGCCCATGGGTTCTTAGCATACTCTGCAATAATCCGATGCCTCCAATCCTCTGTGATCTGTGCCATGGCATTCAACTAAGGTCTACGAGACAAGGCGTCAGCTACAACATTCTGCTTCCCCTTAATGAAAGTGATGTCAAAGTCATATGACTGTAGTTTGCTGACCCATTTCTGCTGCCTCTCATTCAGGTCTCGCTGTCCAAGGAAGTGTTTCAGGCTGTTATGGTCTGTACGAACACTGAATTTGCTGCCTACCAAATATTGCCTAAACTTAGCCAAAGCATGCATAATGGCTAACATCTCCTTGTCGTAAATGCTGTAGAACCTCTCAGGACCCCTAAGCTTTCTGCTCTCGAAAGCAATAGGATGTCGCTCCTGCATCAAAACGGCACCAATGCCCTCTCCTGAAGCATCACAGAATAAATCAAATGACTTCGTAAAGTCAGGCAATGCTAGCACTGGACACGAAGTCATGATCACCTTAAATCTGTCAAAGCACTCCTGCGCCTGTGGTGACCAAGTAAAAGCCCCCTTCTTTGTCAAATCAGTAAGGGGTGCGGCGTGACGTGAGAACCCACTAACAAACCTCCTGTAAAAAACACACAACCCAATGAAGCCTCTGAGCTGCGTAAGGTTCTCAGGTACCGGCCACTCAACTATCGCTCGGACCTTCTCAGGGTCCATACTCACTCCCTTGGCACTGATGATGTGCCCAAGATACAACAACTCCTCCATACCTAGCTCGCACTTGGATTCCTTGGCATAGAATGACTCATCAGCCAAGATGCCCAAAACTGCATCTAAGTGAGCTAAATGCTCCTCCCATGACCTGCTGTATACCAGAATGTCGTTGAAGAAGACCAATACAAATCTTCGTAGCTGAGAACTGAAAACCCTGTTCATGGTAGCTTGAAAGGTGGCAGGTGCATTGGTTAGACCGAATGGCATAACCAAGAACTCGAAGTGACCGCAATGACACCTGAAAGCGGTTTTCTCAATGTCCTGCTCCCTCATCTGAATCTGGTGGTACCCTGATCTCAAATCAATCTTCATAAAGAAGATAGCTCCGTGCAACTCATCAATCAGCTCATCAATGCGTGGTTATCGGGTACCTGTTCTTAATCGTCCTCTTGTTTAGTTGGCGGTAGTCTATACACATCCGAAGTGACCCGTCCTTCTTCTTCACCAATACAACCGATGAAGCAAAAGGCAATTTGCTAGGTCTAATGTGTCCCATAGCTAACAACTCATTGATGGTCTTCTCTATCTCATCCTTGAGTCGTTTCGGATGCCTGTAGGGTGTGATCATAACGGGCTTTGCGCCCTCCTCCAACTCAATGATATGCTCCATGCCTCTGTCTAGAGGTCTACTAGGTGGAATGTCACTAAACACTTTGGAGTGTTTATTCCTCAATATCTGAATGTCAGGGTGGTACTCACCCTTCTGCTGCTCCTGCTGGGCTGGCATCAACATGCACTCTGCTGCCCAGTTAACCATATCATGACGAATGAGCCTCTCCATCCGCTTGAATGAAACCATCCTCAGATTACTGTCTCGAATAGCCTTGATGACATGAGGTCTCCCATCAACCTTAAACTTCATCTCCATGTCTCGCAAATTGAGTGTGAACTCACCCAAATCGTGCAACCATGCCATCCCTAACACCACATCAGTATCCCCCATATTAACAACATAGAATTCAGTCTTGAATTCATAGTTGTTCAGTCGCATTGGAAGATCAGTAATCTTTCGGTCACATTTGAGGGTGTACCCATCCGCCACCTTGACTCGGATACCCTCAAACTCCTCTGTCTGAATACCACGTCTCTCTACCAAACGTGCATCAATGAAATTGTGTGTAGCACCCGTATCCAGTAAAGTGATCACCTTCTGACCTGCTAGGAGCCCGCGAAGTCTAAACAACCCATCTCTCTGAAGGCTAGTCAAATGGGCTTCCTGTAGCTTCCTTCCACCTTCGTGTTCACCCTCATTTTCGGACCTGTCATCATCTGAATGCTCGGAATCAGCTTGCTGGTCTGACAGATCAGATTGCTCTTCGCCCTCATAAAACCATTCCATCTAATTGTTTTTGACCTTGGGACGAAGTGGGCATACATGTTTTTCATCTTAGGGTGCCTTGCACCAGAAACACAACTTTTTCTTTCGTAAATCGTTCAATGTTTCTTTGTCAAAGGGTGGTGCATTCTGTCTCTTAGGATCCGGTTGATCCTTCCTTCTGTCAAAAGACCTGTTTGGCCTCGTATAGGGTGTCGAACCTGAATTGAACTTGCTGCGAGGTGCTGCAAGCTCCATGTTCCTCGCCTTCCTCATGGCTTCCTGGAGGGTAGGAGGATCAAATGCCTTAACCCAACCTCGCATAGGTTCTGTCAAACCCTCAACGAAGAGCATAATGAGTCTCCGTTCTGATATACTTGTCACCATGACTGCAACTCTCTGAAACTCACCAATATAAGAATCCAAACTACCTATCTGCCTGAGTTGAGCTAGCTCTCTGAAGTACAGTTCCGGATCCTTCTTATCAAAGCGCTCTATGAGCCTGCTGGTAAACTCCTGGTAAGTATTGACTGCATGATGGCCAAGTGTGTACATGCCGTGATGCCACCAATCATGCGCTATTCCATCAAGATGCAAAGTAGCAAACTTAATGGCCTCGTCCTCCTGCATAGGCCTCAGTGATAGATAGTTGTCCAATTTCTGGACCCAAGACCTCGCTGACGTCTTATCAGACCCATCAAAGTATGGCAAGGTGATCTTGCTAACTGCATACTGCAAGTCCCTGTTCACCTGTGGCTGTGGCTGTTGATGCTGAGGGGCTCTACGGTCAAATCTGCCTCCTCCTCTAGGTTTATGAACATCCATAAACTCATGAAATGATAATGCCTGCCTGATCTCAAGTGCCAAAGATAGGTATTCACTGTGAAACCTTGTTACATCTGCTACTAACATGCCATTATGTGGCTGAAACTCCTGATGTTGCCCCTGTTGCTCTGCTCCCGGAGTCGGAGGTGGAGTCTCTCTGGGTAAGAAAGTAGGCTGTCCAGGCCTACGCTCCTGATAGATCGGTGACGGCTGTCGTGGTACTGATGCCAAAGGCTGATCCACTGCTGCAGTCCTGCTCGTCTATCCAATCTGTATATAATGTGGCTGTGATGGAGTATACTGCCTAATAGTGCCCATCAACTGGGACATCATGTCCATCATGTTATCATGCCTGCGTCTGAACTCCTCATCAATAATGTCGCCCTCTGCAGGTGCTTTCCCTGAATCCCTAAGTGTCTCTGTAGGAATCTCACGGTCTGCCATTAGGGTTGCAACACTGTTCTCGCTGCTGTTGGAGCTAGATCTGTGAATACCAAGTACTCCTGACACTGTCTCACCTTCAGGAATAGGTGGACCTGTCCAATCCTCGGCTCTGCCTGTTCCTACACCCTTGGTATACTGAATGATGTTCTTACTCATGAAAAAGCAGCCAAAAAGTACTCTGTAAACTGAAAAAGCAACTGAAAAAGCACAGGATGGCAGAAAATCTGTGCTCTGATACCACTGTAAGAATCTTGGTGATTCTCAACCCCGGAACCCTAACTGAAAAGCTGATTTGTTTGAAGGTTTTTGTATGTTTTGTGTTTTTGAGGGTTTTTGCATAAAACAAGAAAGCTGCGATTTTCTTAAATAAATGCTTGAAAAATTCAAAATAAATCTAAATGCAAAGAATAGGCTTTGAGATTGCTCAGAGAAGATAGGTGCACATATTTATTGATTATCCAGAGCTTTTACAATATCAAAATACGACAGATGAATAAATAATGAATTTATTTTCATAAAAAAAAAACCTGATTCTCCTTGCAGCCGCCTGAAGGAATGATGAAATTGTACGGCTGAATGAATAAAGGGATCTCTGGACTCTGAAAGCCAATACTGGACCTCTGTAAACCCTGGGCGCACCAAGTCCAACTGACAGAAGCTGAGATCTTAAGATTTTCCATTGGCAGATGAAAAGTACGGCCTTTCAGCAGTCGTACGGCCTGTACCTGCAGCAGCAATAAATAAAGTACGACCCACTGAGAATGATGCCAGATCTCTGTTAGAACAATCTCTGAGAGGTCGCCCCTGTTAACTGATGATAAATTCCTGAATGCTTTCTGAAATCGATTCAATATGATCAACTGCAACTTCTGAATGAAGCCACCAAGAAGACAATCTTCAACTAGTATTGCATAGTCTCAGTATGTCAGATTTTGAAGAGGTATCGTTCTCCAAAATCGATTCGTCTGCTGAAACCCTAGGTTTTGCAAACTCCAATGCTCAGAGCAAAATAAAAGACAAATTTGAATAACATATCATAATGGTTCGATTTGTCTTTTCCTGTGAATATATATCTCCATGTAAAAATTCGACCCAAAGACACCTTTTAATAATCATTTAATCAAATGATTAAATTCGTCCCTTTTAGACTTAGGAAAAATATAATAATTAATTGGCGTTTCATTAATGAATAATAAATATTCATTATATCAAATTCTCACTTTATTATAAAGTATAATAAATACTTTATAATACGCCCTTTTAATTAAATATTTAAATAATTAATAAAGTGACTTTAATATAAAGTCAAAAATATTAATTATTCATTAAATCATTAAATACTCCAATATTTCTCCGTCCGATGTCAAATGATGAACTGGGTCGACTTTGAGCTAAACAAATTGAACCAAGTGCCTGAAATAGCTTTTGGCCGACTTTCTAAAAAAAAGTCCCCAAAACCACTTCTTCAAGCTCTAACTCGAACAACAACACACTGCTACAGAACACTGAGTAACTACCTCAGATGATCCTCTGCACACATCTGCCAGCCTACGAGGATCGAATTAATAGGCTAACCACATAACCAGCTGCGCTGACTAGGATGGGGACATCACAATAAGTACAAGAATCAGCAAAATTTGGTGAGTCCCCAGGTGGTTTAGTCGATCAAAAGCTGCAGGATTTGGGACCTGTTAGTTTTGATGATCAGATGTGAATAAGCAGAATTTAATTCAAATTCAAACAAATAGACACAGCATATACCCTGGGAAAACCCTCCACTTGAGGGAGAAAAACCCAGCAACAATATATCACTTATATATTGAATATCAAACAACAATGATCTTTACAATGAGGCCGATTACAAGGCCACTTAACAGCACCAAAACTTGATGCAATATCTGATGATAATATCGCCCTTCAAAAGACAATAAATTCAGCCTCCTTGAGACTTCGATCTGCACTTGAATGAATTCGCTCTTCTCTAGGAAATCGCACTATGCAGGATGAATGTAAGAATGAATGTGATACAATGAATGATCGAATGAACAAACAGCAACTCATATAAATACAAGGGAGAGAGAGAGATCGCGTCTCTTCAAAACATCATGTCGGCCTTTCAATATGAAATGATATGTCTCCAAAGGTGGCGGATAACCAAAGTCGGCTTCAAGTAATTATTTATCAATAATTAAATATTAAATTGTTTCTCAAGTGAAGCGCCTCTTCACTTTCATATTGGTCTCAATAAATTGAATAGCGGAAAGGCTATATGAAATTTATTATCTCAAGTCGTGGCTGGAAGTGATGCCCGATGCTGCAACATCAACAGGACCTGGGCACTCAATGAGTACTGAGGTGGTTTAGTTGATCTAGAGCTGGCCAAACTTGGCGAGACTTGTTATGCATACTTGGTGTTAGGAACCTTAGATCTTTAAGTTTGATAATTAATTTATGCAAAATATATAGTGTAGAAAATATATGTGCAATGAAATAAATTAAATAACACAAGAAGACAAGATTTATGGTGGATGAAAACATAAAGGTAAAAAACCCCACAAATACCATTAATGAGAAAATTTACAATCTTTCTATACGATTATAGACAAGAATTTAAGGATTCATATTCCTTCCTTCTCCTCACTGATGGCTTTACAAAAACCTCTCTTGTGCAGAGTGAATGTCCAAATTTTTCACATTTTTAATTCTCTCAACACATTATCCCACAATAGGGATTCCCTAAAATTTAGGGTGAAAAGATTAGTCACACCCACTCGGGAGTTTGCTAAACCTTTTCATAAGACGTTTGTTATATTATTAGTAAATTAATTAATATAAGAATTCTTTTGTATATTAATAAATTTTGTAATTAATTAAATATGTTTATACTCTGCTATATGCATATTATATTATTATCTCTGCACATTATAATACACCTTATAATATAAATATGCATATGACATAGTGTAAAGATATTAATTAATTAATATACAAAGAGTTATTTTTATATTAGTTGATTTGTTAATTCAAAATTTCAAATAATGTCTAATGAAAAGGTTTGATAAATTTCCGAATGGGTGTGACTTAAATTTTCACACTAAATATTAGGGAATCCCTGTTGTGGGATTATATGTGGAGAGATTCAAATATGTGTATATTTGGCTATGCACGTTGCACAGAGAGGTTTGTGTGAGGCCTTTGGGAAGGAGGAGGAGGAAGGGATTGTGAATCCGTAGGATTTTGTTTAAGTAATTGTATAGAAAGATTGTAAATTTTCTCAATAGTGATGCTTGTGGGTTTTCTACTTTCATGGTTTTCCCTACCATAATTCTTGTTTCCCTGTGTTATTTAATTTATTGTAGTAAACATATATTTTCTACACAATATATTTTAAATAAATTAATTATCACACCTGAAGATCTAAGGTTCCTAACATGATATTAGAGCCTCCTTTAGGTTGTGTTAATTTTTTATCTACAAGAAGCAGGAATAATTTCTATTACGGAAGAAAACAAAAATGAGTATTTAAAGGGTACCGTTATTACCCTATTAAGATTTTGACAAAAAAAATAAAAAATTCTGTGATAATAATTTCTCCTTATTTATAAGCCTTGCTGAATTTAATCTGAATTTTTTACTTTTCGAATTTTTTTCTTGCCGAACTTCATCTGAATTTCAATGTTGCCGAACTTGAATTTGAATTCGAACCTTGTGACTTAGGTTTTAAAGACAATTTGAATATTTCATTATGGACATTCGTATATACATTTTGACTTGATTTTAGATGAGGATAATAAAGACTTTGTTACAGAATCGATGTTGTTGTGTTATTAATCAAGAGGAACGAGAGTTCCTTATATAGATTACAAGAGACGATGTTTCTAAAAGAAACAATCGTTAAGTTAGAAAAAGCAACGATGAGATGACCATTACAACATAAATAGAAAGATATTATTCTAATACCCTCCCTTAATGGTCATCATTCTAACTACCTAGAGAGAACAGAGAAGGGTACCCCCTTCTTCTCAGAACGTTGCTGCAACAAAAGACAAGAGCCTGCCACTGACTCTGCCACTTGAAATGAGTCTGCCACCAACCCTCCCAGAAATTGCAGAACTTCTGGAAATAACAACACCAACAGTCCAACCTGAAGTTGGAAAACTGTCCCTCTTTGTAACTGAGACATACCGAGTACCGCTACTTGATTTTGAGGAAAAATCGCAAACCCTCCAATCTTCTGCAGATGGACATGACGCCCCATCAGACTGCAAGAAGCCAGGTGCAGATGTTCGCCCTAGCAACTGTAAAAAAAAACCGACTGCACCATACCATAATTTTTGAGGAAAAAATCGCCAAACCCAAGATTACAAATCATCGTTTTTTTTCGGAAAAAAACGGTAAAAACCAGAGAGCCCTCCCGAATGACAGAAACCCTAACAAGGGTATACAGGAGAAAAACTCTTAATTTTTTAGGACAAAATTATAAACCCTCCCGGAACCCAGAAGACAGATTTTTTTTCTTTTACGGGACAAAAAAAATATTTAAAAACCCAGAGAGCCAGATGTTTTTTTCTCTTCTACGGGACAAAAAAATATATAAAAAACCTAGAACATCGATTGTCGGCTTGAAACACAGAGGGTCTGGAACCCTAGCTGCCAGAACAAAGCTGCACAAAAACCGAGGCATGGAAAACAAAGTACCCAGAAAAATCAGAGACTGACCCAGTTGAGCTCTCGAAAAACCCACCAAAAATCTGCAATCAGAAATTTTTTTTGACTTAATCTGAAGGGTTAAAACCCTAGTCGAAGTTGCAAAATGCCCTAGACGCCATGAAAGCTTCAAAAATTGCAGAAAATGCTAGAAGTCTGCTGAAATCTTAGCACCCAAGTTGCAAAAACCCTAGCCGTCGCTGGTACAGGCAAAAACGACCTTTTGAAGCTTAGAAATGATGCCAAAAATGCAGATTTCGAAAGCAAAAAACGCGTCTGAAAAACGCGTTCGAAGATCTGCAAATTGCGGCTGGAAGAAGGCACAAATCTGCAATGAAACGTGAGATCAGGTCGCGAGAAGATCAGGGCGCAAAAAAAATGCGTGCAGAGTCCGCCTAGAAAAAGAACACGACTTGCATAGATCTCGCGGCCTTTGAAGGCTCAAACACACGGCCAAAGAAGACAGAAAGCATGCGCTAGAAGAGAGAAATTGCGGCCAGTCAGAGACAAAATGAGGTCGTGCGGGAGCAGAGAACAAACTTCAAAAATTGGCCGAAACTTTCCAAGAAATAAACTCGAATTTACAGAGTGATTAGACGCCCAAAAATCATAAGTTTTCATATACGAGCCAGTTTGAAACAAAAACCCGAACCAGAAAAACGTGAGCACCAAAAACATGCGAATTATTTCAGTTTCAGAGAATGAAATTTTTCATTGAAATAATTTCGAAAAAATTTGAAACAAAATAATTTCAAAAAGAAATTATAAATTTTTCGAAAAAATTATTTCCCTATGCTCTGATACCATGTTACAGAATCGATGTTGTTGTGTTATTAATCAAGAGGAACGAGAGTTCCTTATATAGATTACAAGAGACGATGTTTCTAAAAGAAACAATCGTTAAGTTAGAAAAAGCAACGATGAGATGACCATTACAACATAAATAAAAAGATATTATTCTAATAGACTTAACCTGGTGAATGGGTTGTTTGGTCTCGCTTGGCATCATTTAACATGTGGCTGCATTGGATATTTGTTTAAAATGGCTCAAATGTATTGTCAAAACATATAATGCCAATCTGTTATTGTCAATAAGAGAATTAATTTTTTATTTTATTTTTACCATTAAATGATAAATTTAAATATAAAAAATTTGTAGCCACCTAAGAAATAGAATAGAAAAGAGAAATCTCCATGAGTAATTTTTTTAAGGGGATCTTTAGACTTGTGCATATACTTGAGGAGTTAGAAAAATGTGCATAAAGTTGGACAGCAACAGTTAGAAAATAATATTTCATATAGTATACTAACTGTTTTGAACTATGTTTTTTTAAATTTTTTAGATGCCATATTTGAGGCTATATCCACCATACAACTTTAATAAGTTTTGAATGATATATATGCAGGGAGGAGTATGTTTACATAGTAGAAAGGCGGAGGGTAGTTTTGTTTGCCACATTATATTCATATCCTCTTAATTGATGAGTTGTCTATATTCAGTTTTCACTTTACAGCAGCTCACTCAGCATATTTCCCAGTCTCTCAGCATGATATTCACAAATTTTGTTTTAAATTTATTTTAGCTGCCAAACAAATCTATTGCCTGTTTGATTGATTGGCTGTGGGAACCCATGAAGCTGTGACCTTTAAGGAGGCCGCAGTCTTGGTCTTGGACAGACAGTTGGGAGTGTGTAGAAGAATGTAGAGGGGATATTTGGTGGATTTAGTTGCAAAATGTTAAAACATGCTCAAGGCACATGAACTGTTTGACAAAAGGTTTTAAAGAAATGCTTGAAAGAGGTGAATTCTTGAAATTTTAAACAAATGTAGCTGGCATGTGTAAAGCAAACACCATTAACAGCTCGAAAATGCCATTACCATCCCATCTTCTCAAAAATGGCTGCTATTCTTTTCATCTGTACCTTTCAAATGACTGCCACTCCTTTGATACCTTGCCAACAGGGTCAAAATGAAAACAAAACACCCTAAAATGTAGGGTTCAGTTACTTATTTTGTAACAACTCAAACCCAATTTCTGTTAGTAACTACCAATTTTCTGCTGAATGTAACTAACTTGTTTTCATTCAAGAGTTTCCAAATCGATTTCAACTGAATCAATTTAAATTTTCAACTAACTTCTAAGTTTTCAGTTTCAGCTGAATTGAAACAACTAACTATTTCACCAACCGTTCCACAGAAGATCAATAACTAAATAACTGTCAAACTAGGGTTTCCTTTTAAACAAAATAGCAACTTAATATTCAATAACTAATTTCCAGAATTTTCCATCCCAGCTGAATGGAACATTTAACTATCTAACTGTACAATTGCAGATTCATACAACGAACATTTAACATAAAAGAATAACATTGATTGCTTAATTGAAAGTAAACTTTAATTGACAAAAGCATGTACCTGGAATTACAATTTGACATCACCATCATGCTAATTTACTTGAACAACTTTATCATCGAGAGAAAGAGAAACATCATCAAGGGCTTTTCCGCCCAACCAAGACCTATTGGTCCCCCGAGTTTCTTCAACTGAAGAACCCGACCCTTCACGAGGATAATCAACATGGATCAAATTATCATCGTGCCTCTGAGCCTGGTGTCAAGGACCTATACCTCCTGATCGGCCTTACTAAGGGTACCTCCCAACTAAAAAGGTCACTTTGATCAGTGGTATATCTGGTACTTGATAGCTGATAGATGTTGAATCTAGCATCGTACCTTGGCCAAGGATTTTAATATTACTGGCACTCCTGTGCCGTCAACACTCTCACCCTTGCTCGACATGATAATACTTAGATCAAGGTCAAATTTTACAATAGCAAGTTTGTTTGTCTTTTCTTTTTAGTTCGAGGTTATATCTTAACCATCAAGTGAATGCATTTGAAAATGAGAGGATTTCTAGATCTCAATAATTATACTTAATATAGGTCAAATTTTACAATAGCAAGTTTGTTTGTCTTTTCTTTTTAGTTCGAGGTTATATCTTAACCATCAAGTGAATGCATTTGAAAATGAGAGGATTTCTAGATCTCAATAATTATACTTAATATATATTCAGAAGAACTCTGACCAGCAGGAAGAATGAAAACTAGGTCAAGATTCAGTTTGCTGGATAGATTGAGATTGTTTGGAATTATTGAATCGTTTCCCTCAGATCCCATTAATTGAAAATTATTTCAGGTTATAAACCCAACAAAACTCTAAATGCAAAATCAAGACTTGACCACAGATTGGGAAAGAAGATGAGTTCCATAACCATATCAGGTTCCTCAATAGAGAATCAAGGTTTCATATGTCTCAAGGGATAAATTTCAATTATCAAGCTTGTTCAACATTTTCTCTTAAATCAAGGTTAGATCATAACCAATCCATTTTATTCATGGAAAGAGATTTCTCTATACTGAGGGTTTAAATAAAATTATTATTTGAACATGCCTTACAAAATTCGATGAGCATAAGTTTGCTTAGGTCAACTTCTAAATAGAAAGGGAGAAGAAATAGGTTCTCGGCTTCAAGAGACAGAATGTTCTTTTCTCAAAAGATTTCATGGGTTCTCTCAAAATTCAGTTTCTCAGAAATGATAGTATACCTGGTTTCGAATACTAGAATAGGGTCCAAGTTCGGATTTCACAGAGGAAAACCTTACACAGAGTGACCCAAGAGTAATTTAACACCCAATTTGTTATTCCAGAATACAAGTAGAAAAGAGAAGTTGCATTTTCAATTGAAAAGAGTTCATATAACTGTTTTCTTCATTGCAACGACATTTCATGAAAATAGATATGCATAACTTGCAATAAACATTGGGATTTTATATGTTAACTTGCCTGCGAATGAGAATTCGATTCCTGAAAGATCTTAGTTCTTTCCTTTGCAACACTCGTCAAGCTATGAAGCTACCACAACTTCTAGTCAAGAAAGACAGAGATGCAATTCCAAGAACTTGATACCGCCACCTCCTATGAGATTGAAATGCAAATTATTTCTCAGATTCCAACGCTTACAACTTCCATAGAGATTTTTCAAGAATGATATCTAAGAAGAAACCGGCAAGAATGGGGAAGAGACAGAAGATTGGAGTGAGCTCAGGTTGAAAAATGCGAATATAGAGAGGGGTTCCAAATATGAGAACGAGAAATTATGAGCAAGACGGATGGTAATTTTGAGAACAGAGCTAAACTAATTTAATGTTAGAGAAACTTATGAAAAACATGAGAATCCCCATCCATCCCCAAAGAATCAATGAATAGCTCCAGAAATTCCATAACATGACCTTTAGGAGCGTCCGGCTGTATCCTATTCTTTACCGTTTCCAGCGATGCCAAGAAAGCTCACTGACGACTCCCAACAAAATTTAATTCCTTTAGACTTTAATCCATACTTTTATTTATATTGATATTGATGGATTAAGAATTATTGCCACTATGGTTAATTTATTTTTTAATAACCATTGCAATATATATATATGTTAAACTTTCATGATCAGATTGTATGCACAAAATGTTGAACTTGATAAATAAGAAGTTGATGCCAAATCAGTATTGAAAAATACTGATCATGAATTCACAAGTCTGAATTTTTCCTTAATGGTATTCGATCTTCAAGAGCAGAACATTTATTGATTTCGATGACTGCATATCAATGAAAGAACAAAGTTAAATACCTTTTGGAGACTCACCTCTAAGGGATGCATCTCATGAGAGGACATGTCTCCACAAGTGGAGACACGTCCGCTCATGGGACATGTCCCTTTGAGCGCGTGAGTCTCAAAGAAAACCGACTAACACTCGGTTAACAAGATTAATATAAATAAGCCTTCAAACATGACAGATATTTTTATGAGTCTATTCAATGCAGAATTTGAACACCATTTGTGATATCGAATTTATGCATGCATATAAATTCGATTTTATTTATTTTCCAGAAATATATTTAAGGATTAAATTCAATCACATACAAATGATGATGATGCTATTTAGCAATCATCATTTATATTTGACCGAAGCTATATCCTATTAACACTCCCTCTTAGCTAGGGAAGATATTTCAAATCAAATAAGTGGAGATATCACCTTTACATGTGATATCGAAGATATGATATGTTTTCTCAAAGTTGTCAAGTCACGACATTCTTCATAACACATCTTCATTATGGTATGTGCACTGACATCAAGTCACATGATGTCTACCATAATTCATGGCATATCCACCGTGATTATCTCTTGAGGATCACAATGATCTTCAGATGATATCAAGTCCCATGATATCCATCAAAGTGTCCAAGAGATACTATCATGACATGTCCACAGATATCAAGTCACATGATATCTATCATGATAGTTTATCATTGTAGAGTTGTCACTTTACAATGTCAAATACAAGTGTTCATTATTAGAAAGATCGTCACCTTTCAATAATGTACACAAGGGGAGTAGGCCCATAAAGTCATGGAGTCACACACATGACATAAGAGTTTACACATTAAACATCTTTATATATTAGTACAATTTTATAAACAATTTGTATTTCAAACATAAATAACAAATTACATTTCAACCATACCAAGTTTCTTCCTGAAGTTCTACCTTGATTCGAGAGAGGCTTGGTGAGAATGTCTGCAGTTTGATCATTTGTACTAATATACTCCAACTGAATCACTTTCCTTTCCACCATATCTCTTACATAATGATAGGGGATCTCAATGTGCTTAGATCTATCATGAAATATTGGATTCACTGAAAGCTTAATACAACTCTGATTGTCACAGTGGATAATAGTAGGATTCAGGGGCTCAGCAAATAATCCCACAAGCAATTTTCGGAGCCATACTGCTTCTCTTGCTCCCATAGAGGCTGCAATATCTTCGGCTTCTGTTGTACTCAGTGCCACAAAAGATTGCTTCCTGCTACACCAGGATATCATCGCAGACCTCATCCTGAAACAACATGATCATCTTCTTTAGGTTCAGGAGGCTCCCTCTGAATCTTCAAGCTTGCATCAACCTCCTAACCTCATCGTCCAAGATTACCTGCAACACTAGCTTCAGAGAAATGGTTTCCAACGCACACCTCTGTAGAGATTCAGGGCTGTCCTCTTCAACCTCATCCCAGATCACTCTATTCCGAATAGGTTTGCGGAGCTACCAATGTCAAATCCATATGACAGTCTTGAGCAATTCTAATCTCAGCAGCTGAAGGGATCTTCTAAGGATTTAGCACCTAGCTTTGCAATACAGTAATCTTCACTTCTTCTTAGTGAGTTACAAAACTCCCTCTTGACCCTTGCTTCAGAGATTGCAAAGAAGACTTCTGGAAGTGAACTCCCTCTAGCCATCAACTCAGTCCTATGACTGCAAGTTGTGATTTCACGCTTGATCATTTCTTTGGTCAAAATGACTTCCTCATAAGATGCCACAAGCTTTTCATCATTGAGCAATCTCTCATTACCTTCTTGCTCCTAGATTTTTTCTAGAAGCATTTTAGATAGTGATTACTAATAGTTTATAACTATCCAAAGAAATATCAAGGCTGGAATCATACAAAGTTTACTATCTCAGGTTATAGCATGAATACATAAGAATTTATGAACAATATTGAAACATGAATAAGTAAATCAACCTATAAAAGAAATATATCAAAGAGTCATAAAGAAGGAATAAAGAACTTATCTTTATTGAATTTTGAAATAACTCTTTCTTCCATCTTTTGATCCTCTCGAGAGTGCTAATCTCAGTACAAAAAAGATGGTTTGCTCAACTCAGATTTCGTAGACACATTATGCAGCCAGCATATTCAACATAGGGCCAGGCCTCTCAAGGCACCATCGTGGTCCATGCACATAGAGAATGGTGTCAATGTCACAATCGAACTTGCAGTTCTCTTTTTTCGTTTCTGAGTCACACTCAGCAATCTACGCAACTAGTATGAAACAATTCACAATGATAAAGTGTCTTCAAAAGGATCTAATTTCAGAGATCACTATTCACGAACTTTACTACACACATGAATAAATAACTGACATCAGATCTACTCAACTCAGCAAATTGAGATTTATCTAAAAAATATAAATAAATAATAAAAAATACTTATCTAGTAATTCGTTCAACAGTAACGAATAGTACTGTTGATTGAGAGCCCATTCAGGATTTATAATATCCCCGATGTCACCAGATTGTAAATCACGGCTCTTAAAGCCTTTGATTCTGACAATCATGCGTGTCCAGTGACTTAGCATCAATTGTTTCCACACAACTTGCTACAGGAAAAAGAAGACAACACGGAGCTTTTGACTTTGTAACCAGGTCCGGAAGGTAATGATGGAGCAAACAAATGTTATGCTGCAGTTTCAAGTAGTGCCTCCCAGGAGTATAGACACTCATCGATGTCATGACAATCAACAGTGTTTGAATTGTAGCGTCAGTGCATACACAGAGTCGGACACTGATATATTCATTCATAGGGAGCAAAACCAAGTAACATCACGAAATCCTTGAAGGGTGGAAATCGCCACTGCCTTTTCAAAGGGACGCGAGTGATGTCTTTGAGTGAGCCTTAAATGAACTCCAGGTGCCGATAATAAATGTCCAGTATGATATCACAATGCAGGTTACAAACACGATCCGTGAGCAGAGTCGCTGAGACTATGGGTTCCGTCGCACTTGGATGAGGTTCGCAACAAGATTGAGATCTTGTGAGTGCTCATCAGGATGACTGTTGACAGTCGTGGCTTTAGAATGACGCCGACGTATAATCATGTTTCCACCTCAGGTCCCGATAGCATCCACAAATATATAGAGATTCCATTCGTTTCCATCACCGATACACAATGATCTTGTAAACCTTCCGTCTCTGCCATCATGGAAAACTCCATTGTCTTTCACGACATGAGCACTCCAATTATTCATAAAATATCAACGATGAATTCTATCTGGCAGTGAGTAATCTGGCAACAACAATCGCAAATATGGTCCAGTGCACAGACGAATCAACCACAGGAACTTCAACAGAGCCCGATGGTTTCCAATAATTGAATTATTCCCGGCAAACTTGATGACCGATATTCCTTCTATGTATACATTGAAACTTCACGGAAATAGCAAAATAAAGGTTGCCATTCTTAATGAAGCCTCTAGGAGAGCGAAAACACATGAAACCGTTGTTAGATTTAGGCATTGCAGGAATACGCGAATGAAGGAGATCCTTCCCGTGAATGGTGCCGCTCAGCATTACAACATTGCTTGAAGAGATAAAAATCTTGACCACAGTGGCAAATAAAAAAAATAACAACTTCGCTATATCAACTTTGACGGTAATCATAAAGAGCGGAATGATTCTTCATCAATGGTAATAACAATGACCAAAACAAAGAATTCGACCTCCAGACTGTATAACAAATTTGATCGCTTAAATTTTTCTATGAAATTCACAAATCTGATCGGATCTTCACAAAACCCGCTCTGGTACCATGTTAAACTTTCATGATCAGATTGTATGCATAGAATGTTGAACTTGATAAATAAGAAGTTGATGCCAAATCAGTATTGAAAAATATTGATCATGAATTCACAAGTCTGAATTTTTCCTTAATGGTATTCGATCTTCAAGAGCAGAACATTTATTGATTTCGATGACTGCATATCAATGAAAGAACAAAGTTAAATACCTTTTGGAGACTCACCTCTAAGGGATGCGTCTCATGAGAGGACGTGTCTCCACAAGTGGAGACACGTCCACTCATGGGACGTGTCCCTTTGAGCACGTGAGTCTAAAAGAAAACCGACTAACACTCGGTTAACAAGATTAATATAAATAAGCCTTCAAACATGACAGATATTTATATGAGTCTATTCAATGCAAAATTTGAACACCATTTGTTATATCGAATTTATGCATGCATATAAATTCGATTTTATTTATTTTCCAAAAATATATTTAAGGATTAAATTCGATCACATACAAATGATGATGATGCTATTTAGCAATCATCATTTATATCTGACCGAAGCTATATCCCATTAACAATATATATATACACCAAAAATTGGTTTGCTCCACTTCCAAGGGGATTTAATAAATATTTTAATTATATCTATTATTTTAATTTAATATAATTATTAACCATTGGCAATCTCCTTTAAAAAAAATGATTATTGATTTATACATTTAAATTGGCTTACTGAATATATAGTTATATTGAATTGTTTAAGGCCAAGTTACGACTTCGATACACTATTTTACATTGACTCAAGGTTTGATGATAAAATTGATCCATTGTTAACCACGTCCTCTCCCTGATGATATTTCCCTTTCTCTCATGGCGTCGACACTCCTGCATCCACTGACAAGGATTATGGTTAGATCGTTCTCAATGTCTATGCAAATGTGTATTTAAATATAATCTCATGAACACATTCAATTTCACGTGAACAAGAAATTCACTTGCAAATAAAAAGATTGTTAACATTACAGTTAGGATAAATAAATCAACTATTTTATTCTCAATTTCACATTCACATGAAAGTAGTTACCTGCAACTAACATTGCATTCGAAATACATAACCAAACACATATTCTCAATGTAAGGGATGTAGCATAATGAGTCATTTTTAGGGATTATGTTTTGGATAGTGGATATATTGCATGATCTTTGACTTTGATCTATTGAAGGTGAGTGCAAAAATGAGAACATTTGGTACTAAGATGTATCTCCATAAGTTGAATCTTGGGTTTGAGAAAAGCAACACATGATTAAAAATTCACGTCAAGGGGTTTAGAATCTTAGATTCAAGAAGAGGGGAGACTCGAGAGTACTCTTTTGAAAAAGTTAAATTTTCTCTTCTCTGAACCTTAGCCTTTGTTCCATACTTACTTTTACAAACCTGCTAATGGAAGATTTTGTAGTATACTATCTATATTTCATTTTTGTGAGATATTTTTACTTAATAAGAGTGTTTTTGATACTATAGTCATCAACTTGATATCAATGATTATTCTGTTGGGTCTTAGACACAAGATCTATTGGTCAAATGCAATTATCATCCCTAAGCATGCTGTTAGATATGTAGGTGAAAATTTAACCAAAAGTTGCATAAAACTATAACATTTACAAATCGGAGAAATACGAGGTAAATTTACTTCCCTAACAAAAACAAAAATTGCAACCTGATTTTTCTACCTATGTGTATATATATTACGGCACCACTATTGGAGTATGTGTGGTACTTGCTGGAGATGGATGGTTAGCCTTTGTGTTATTTTGAGCATCTGGGTGGTGCTTTGGTATACTGCAAATTGTTGAAGTGTTAGCATAGTTACTGCAAGCCATGAGAATGGTCTTAGCATTACCACATGTACCATTTTTGAGGACTCCTCAATTGTGATGAGGCTAATGTGATTCTAAGGGAGCTGTAAGGTTATTCTTTAAAGGCCAAAGAGGCTAGAAGCAGATAGAAGACCTTAGGCACTTTGGGCTGTATCACTTTCTTGCCATGGGCCCAGGGTGATGCTAGTGTTGGTCATGGCAGCTTCCTATTTTCCATAATTCTAAGCCTGTGAAGTACTAGGTAAGTTGTGCTTCCTTGTTTGATGTGTGAGATAATGATGATGGCATTTCTTAATTATATGCATCTATAAGTGTGGCTACCTGATGTAGTAGCATTAGCATTTGCATGCTATTTGGCATGCCTGTCTTTTGCAAGGTCTGATGTGTAACTGATTTTTTGCCAGTCTCTTAGACAGCTGAGTGTAATGTATGTCGCTCAATATATAATCTTTAATATATTTTGCCTCTTTATAGAAAGAGAAATTTTTCTTGAAAACTCACAATAAGAAACATTAACTTAAAAGGCACAGACCTCAGCATTATTAGTATGCTGAGTTTCAAGTAAGTTATGATGTATATTATCAGTAATTTCTGATCTGGCCATAGTCATTAGCTCAACATATTTAAAACAGCCACATAATCATATATTTCTCTACATTTTTACTGAATGTTGAATAAATATATTGGAAAACTAAATTAACATTTCAAAATTATATTTGTGATGATGGATCTTTTCACGTCCTTATTATATCAATTACCTGTACTGTGCTAATTTTGCAGTAAGTGGATGTAATATAAGCCCCTGATTTTTTTTCTTTTCTGATTTGCTGATTGTGTTGGTTTGAGGATGTTTGATTGTTTGTTTCAAGTGCCAATCATGGTTTGCATTCATGAAATGATAATGACAGGAAGTACAGAAAAAAACAATGAAATAACTATGCTTGCAAGAGATAACTTTCAGATTTATTGCTCAGAAAATTTTAACACAAATTTTCAGTCTTTGCCAGCACTTTTCAAATTCAGAAAATACACTTCAAGACCTGGTTTGAAGCACATAAAGCAGTTAAAGGTCTTCACTTGCAACGTTCTCCACCAAGGCAATAGACCATCCAATCCTATGCAAACCCAGCACCTAAACACCTCTCTATCAGCTCCCAACAATGGTAGAAAGTAGTCCTTAACATGGTCGACCAGAACTTGTAATAAACCCCAGATAGGGTGCTAGCTGAAGTAGGGCGATTTGGCTCTATGAAATCAATGCTTGCTCAGAAAAATCATGTTAATACATGCTTGGAGGCGTCTAGAATAGGAGCATCAATAGGAACAATGCCCACAAAGAAATCTCAGGTCATTGGAGAGTTATGTTCAAATAACTATATTCAGACCCAGTTGCCAAAATGCCTAGAAATCACTGAAACCACCTCAAAACACTCCAAAACCCAAACCAAAATGAAACCATGCTTCCACAAGCCCAAAACCACAAGCTACAACTCGAAAATACTCGAATATCTTCATATTATCTTGACTGAAACTGCAACAATGAAGCTCTGAAGTGATCCTTGGATGGAACCTGTTGTGACCTTTTCACACATCACCCCATTGCAAATGGGGACTCCCAGTAGTTTGCTAGTTTTTAGGGTTTCGCCTTCGCACAACGGTTTCTTGAGGTCACTACTTTGAGAGTTTCAAGTCAGTCTTTTGAAGGTCATCCGAGCCAAGTTGACAAGCCATGCCTGAATCAATGCTTAAATGTCACGAAAGGGTTCAGAAGGTCCGGGAGACGAGGATCGGCTGTGCTTTGGACCAATTTTGAAACTTCCTACTTTTTAGGGAATTTGCTTTTTTGCTTTTTGCTTTTTCGTTTTTGGCATTTTTGGACCAAACGGGGTACCCTATTTTTTAGGGATTTTGCTTTTTCTATTTTTAGAAAGTCAACCCTGGTCAACGAGTCAACGTTTCCATCTTTAGAACCAAAAATCAGCCAAAAAAATAAAAAAATCATTGAAAAATCAAAGTAAAAATCGAAAAATCAAGCAAAAATAAAGAAAAGCATGGAAAAGCAATGAAAAATCTGGAAAAATCATAAAAATCAGACCACCGGAATGAGAAAATCAACCCAAAGGCATGAAATTCATGGAAAATTTGCCTAAGCTTTGAGGATAAGAAAATGGCAAGCATCTTGGCAAGTCCGCCCTTGCCTTGATGAGAGAATGTCAAGCCATCAAGGAAGTCCGCCATACCTTGGATGAGGCAATGGCAAGGACATCTTGAAGTCCACCCTAGCATGGCAAAGAGGCAAGGAAGTTCGCCCAGCCTTAGATGAAATATGGCGAGACCCATGCAAAGTCCGCACTTGCCATGGAGATGATGGATGGCGAGAGAGTTGGCAAGTCCGCCCAAGCCTTGGCTAAGAATTGGCATGCCTTCTCCAAAGTCCGCCCAGCCTTGAGAGGGGAATGGAAAGATATTTATGAAGTCCACCCCACCTTGGCAAGACATTATGAAAGTCCGCCCAGCCTGGGAAGAGGGAGAAAATGAAAATTTGGCTAAGTATTTGATGCTTTGGAAGGAGAAAATCGAAAATTTGCCTAAGTATGGATGCCTAGAGGGGGAAATTTCATGATTTTTGGCTAAGAGCAGAGAGGAAAATACATATGGCAAAGAGGTTAGAAAGTCCACCCCTGGCTTAAAGGGATGAAATTTTTTCTAAGTGTCATGGAAATTTGCCTAGGAAAAATGTCCAAACACATGGTAAAATCCGACTTTGCCTAGAAAAAATCGTCCAAGCAAGAGAAAAAATTAGATTTTCGGCAGAGAAAATATGCCCGACACAATTTGAAGTTCGCCATGGCAGAGGAAAATAAGGATCTGGCGTAATATTTGTTGGCAAGATGGCTAAAAATCCAACTTGGCTAGACGAAAATTGAAATAACTTGGAAAATAAATATTTAGCCAAGAGAAAAATTAAAATATCCATGCGTCAAAATGAACGGGTTGGAAATAAATTAAACATTTTAATACTTTGGATAATTTATTTCCGACACTTAGAAATATAAAATGCCTCAGACAAAAGTAAAATTCACAAGAGATGTTTTGGAAGTAAAATTCATGGAAGAAAATAAATTATGCCGGAAAAAGAGAAAATTAAAATTTTCCATGAATTAAAACTTGGAAAAAAAATCGAATTTAATTTAATTGGACATTTAATATTTTTCCAAATAAAGGATAAACATCTAGCAAAAATCGAATTTCTGAAAATCAAAAGAAATTGCTAAAGCTGGCGCCTGGATAAGCTTGCCATGGAATTTTTTCGAAAAAGAATGGAAACTTGCTTGATTAAAAAGAAGAAAACAAATCGAAATCAAAAGGAAAAGATGCAGTTGCTAAAACAAATTGAATTCTTTAGCATTATAATGAGTTTCAACAACTCATTTTTCACAAGCTCAGCTGAAGAGAAGTTAATCTCTCGAAGTTGTAAGAAAGTTGAGACAAGATCGATTCTTCTGCAGGCAAGCTCGATTTTCACAGAGGAAGAAGTAATTTTTTGTGCTGAGGAAGTAATTTCTTGGAGAAGTAAAAGAATTTCTTGGCTGAAAGTCGAACCTCTTAGCAAAATTGGCGCACTGTCATTGGATTTTTGATTAAATTCTCAAAGTCTGAATTTTATTTGTAGCTAGAAGATTTTTCCTGAGGTTTGGAATTTGGTTGGCTAAATTCATCAATTCTTCTTCTATCTTTTTCATTCTGGCTAAGTTCTGGCAAAATCTCAAGCAAATTCGTTTACTTTCAACTTGCTTTTTCGCAAAAATTTAATCTTTTGATAAGCTGAAAGTAAAATTTTCGAATAAATGGCACGGGAATAAATTATATTTTAAAGTCTTCGTATTAATGTTAGTGTTTTTACTGCAGGTTAATGACCACGACAGGAGAACCATCAAAGAAGGTGCCAATGAAGTTCGCCAATAAAGGGGTACATCAAGAGTCGAAGATCAATTCAAAATGGAAGAATGTTGCAGACACTGATCTTGGACATGTAGACTTCGCGGAATTTAAAAAGAGGGTATATGGACATGCTGGATTACCGACACCAATTGCCAGACGGATAGTGAGGAATGAAATTTTCCAAGCAGTTGGATTCCCGCCTGCAATAGAATGTGCCGAGTTGATGGTAAAATGCGCCATTCATTATGATTTGTAGGAGAGACAAATTGTTGCACCTGACGGAAGGATTCTAGCTCACCTTGGCGAAGTGGCAATCTAGGAGGCGTTTGGCATCCCAACACATCACCGGACCGTTTATAAGACCAAGGAGGACGCCAAGAGATTATATGATAACCAGTCTGAATTGTGCACCACAAATATTAATAAGTCATGGCTAGAGAAAGCCTAGACCATCCACAAAGAAGATGCCTAAGAGGCTATGTCGGACAGATTTTAAGGAGGATTATGGAGATATCATTCTGATGCTGAACAGGATAGCTGGCAATCCACAAGGCACATATTTTGAGACATGGATGTATTATTTTATAGATGAAATCACTTCCGGCGTGAGGATGTTCAACTGGTCTTGAATGATAAGCACCAATCTCCACGAGCAGCTGATTAATTTGGAGAAGACCAAGTCTTTCCACATGAGCTCATATGTCGTCTATTTGTTGGCCAGAACTTACAGATACTCAGGACTTATATGCAAAGGAAAAGTTGGCAATGGTGAGAATGAATTCAAGTCCTATGACTGCTACCCGCAACTTCAACTCAGGGAGAAGTCTCATTTTAGGCGGGCACACAATGCTTTCCTCATGTATATCACGGGAATACTTCAAGGAGGAACTCACCAGAGGTTGAGTCACAAAGCCAAGAGTTTGATCAGTAGGTATGGATCCTGGTTTATCCAGTTTCCAAGGTTTACATATGTTAGGATCTAGGGATTCACTGGAAGTCCTTATAAGCTTCCTATCTATCCTACTAATCGGATGATTTTGTTGGAAGTCCTGAGATAGTTGGAAGAGTACCAGAACATCTAGAGGCCAAGTAAGAAAGCTATTACTTTCCCATTCTTTATTGGGAATATGTTGGAGTCATGTTCGTCAGCACAAGCAGCTGAGAGCGCCAGGCTAGAAATTCAATGGTACCCATTCACGACTTATCGGTCCAGGGCCAATTTTGACCCTCATCATCACATTTGGACTGTGGATGGGAAAAGATACAAACACAGAGTAGACTTGGAGGACTTTTGGGCAAATGCAGTTGACGATTATGAAGTCAGAAAGAGGTTATGGTCTAGAGTGCCAGTGGATTTGATAAGAGCAACTGAACTTTGTCGGGTGCCCGATCAGTTGCAGGACGATGGAGATTATGTCCAACCAAGCTTCGATGAGAGTTGGCCTCTTCCTTCCGTGAAGT
The DNA here is from genome assembly GCA_007258455.2 of Sequoia sempervirens. Lineage (NCBI taxonomy): Eukaryota > Viridiplantae > Streptophyta > Pinopsida > Cupressales > Cupressaceae > Sequoia > Sequoia sempervirens. The sequence goes on from VDFB02268775.1 coordinate 78,313, forward strand.
GGTCAGAGCCCGAGCATTCAAACTTGGCTACGTTGATGAGGCCAGTGATTAAGTACTCTCAGTGGTGGGTCGACCAGTAGGTCCAGGAGTTGAGGCAGAAAAGAATAACGCTCACGTATGATTTGCTGAGCGAGACAGAGTCATACTCCTCCAATGCTGGCGCATCCCACAATGATGATCTGGTTGAGATTGCTGAAAAGAGGAAAGAAGAGATTGTAAACATACAGCCTGACCATAAAAGATAGAAGATGGAGCCATTTCGTTCCGCGACGTCTAGAAACATTGATGAGCTAGTGGCTACCACAGACGAATCCTTGGCTGAGATGATGATACCTACTCCAATTCAGGAGAATAATAATGAGCCAATCCAATTGGATGACGATGAGCCCCCATCTCCTACGGGCATAGAAGTACTGGGTTCGAAAGATGAAATGGATGTCCAAAATGATGAATTCCAAGAGGGGATGATTTCCGCCCTTAGAGGAGTTTTGGACGTGCCAAGTGCAAAAAACGTTTAGGAGGAGGATAGTATCGAGTAGCCTACCATTCCAGATTGGCTAAAGGAGAGGATGAAAATTCAGGCACTAGTTGAGGTCCAAGAAGAGGATGATACTGCAGATTTCTTGGCGAGGTTGGAACAAGTTGCTACTAAGAAACCTGCCAAGAAGTTTTCCATGATTCAGAGGGACGAAGCCGGCGGTCATTCCATACAGATCGTAGTACCAACAGTTGATAAAGCACAAGATGAAATCACTCCCTAGAAATACGCCATAACCACTATAGACCTTGGCCCAACAACAAAAGGCCAGGAGGTAGAAGAACTGGATAACTCCGTCTCAACTATCAAGGCGAGATTGGAAAAGGAAGTGGCGAAAAAGAAAGAGTACAAAAGGGAGGTCGAGCGCCTGAAAGAGTACAGGATATGGCCAAGGATGTGGAAGAAGGAATGGTCACGGCCAAGGAGGCCCAGGAATGGATGACAAGCAAGGGCACTGGAGCGGCTTTGTTCATGGAGAGATCGACGCTCGCCTACGGGCAGACTTCCTCATTCCTTTCCCGACTGGCTGTCATGGCGAAAACTTGGGATAACCTCTCGGATATTCAGGAGAGGCTCATTCCATGCCTCAGAGTACTAAAGGGCGTCCCAAAGGAAGAATTGGTCGAGGGAAAGGTGATTGTTGTGGGCGTTGCTTATGACTTTCATCATTGGTTTTGGGCATTAACAATGCGGAGTGAGGTTTTGGACAAGGCAAAGGTTGATGGTCTCAGAATTGAGGAACAGGTCAGAGAAATCCAGAGGAAAATTTATCTCATAGCTGCGGACGTGTTTGACAAAGAAATTGTCCGAGAAAACGATATGCAGCTGGAGAGGTTCAAGCATAAGGTTCGGGAAGTTTTCTTCTCTACTACAGGACCAATTCTGAGGCAGGACTTCACAAAAGTGGCAAACCTCTTGTCTGTTCAGGATGATTTTGTGAGACAGGAAACGGATTGGGAGAACACCTTCACCAGATGTGCTGAGGATTTAAACGGGCTTTAATTTAGGATAAGCATGCTGCCGCCAGTCACGATGGAGGAAGTCGTCACGATCGTGTCCAGATTTGTTGAGCACCATGCTGCCGAGGAGGATAGAGACGCCTTCCCTTGAAGATAGCTCCAACTGCCACCTCACTACTTGTTTACTCTTTGTTTACTGATGTTATTTTGGGTAACCCTAATTAGGGTTGAGTTGTATTAATCTTGGCCTTTCATTTGATTATGAAAACTCTATATAAACTTGTGATCTCTCAATTTCATTTGTGTGGAGACAATATATGAAATTGTTGCGTTAGACTATTTTCGATAATAAAAGCTCTTATAGATGATTTGCTTTGAATCACTTTTATTGTCAAGTAGTGTGCAAGGTTGCATAACTTCTTCTACCATAGATTAGAATTAGATTACAATTAAAATAGAATTTGCTTTGAATGTTGGTTAAGTGAATGCAAGATTTGATCTGATAGATTAATGGTGAAATATTGCTCATACTTTCTTCGAATGGATGATTTTCATTCAATGCGTAAAGTTAGCCTGAGCTTGTGATTGTGGATGCTTAACTTCGGTCTTATTCGAGGCATGAAAATTATAATCACACCCTTTGAAGATTGCACCCACTTTGTGTAGTTGTCCCAGGGAGGTGAAACAAAGCGTGGTTACTTGTTTCACCTGATCCTTACTGTCTTTTGAATTCCTAGGGGTAGATTAGAATCTCTAAACCCTTATCCTTTTTTCTCTTTTTTGAGATCCAAACTGAAAATCCCAACTGAAGAAGCCTTTAATGATAAATCCGTTTAAGTCACAAACTTGTGAGAAATTCCTTAACGTAAGTCCCTTTGTGTATTACCAGCATATCACAATGCCCATTGAGCTTATCCACATGTCATGACCTGACGAAAGAAACCTTGGAGTCGCCATATGATCTTGCAATCTTAGCATATACGGTGACTTTGTTCAAGAGAGGATAGAGTGTCTTTGGACATTTTATTCTGAAGTGTTCGGTGGATGATAAAACGTACACCAACAAAACCACACCTCAACCAACTAGGGTAGGTTTTGCACTACCGAAACCAACTCTTTAATGCCAAGGGTTTTCTTCCTCAACACCTGATTGCAGACCTTTGGAGTAATTCCAGCAACATCTCATTATGCATCCATTTTCTATTAAAATAATATTTAGTAATTAATTAATGCTCAATATTGTATTATATTGTAATATTGTTGATAAGATCGTTTCTTCAATCTTCTGCAGTTTCTTTTTAGAAGCTTGCCTGTTTTGTATATTTGTAAATTCTATTTATTGAAGCAGTTTGCTTTGTGTAAATACATCGAAGATTTTTTTACCATCCCTTCTCGTAATATGGTATCAGAGCGAGTGTAATCGATCGAGCATTTTTTCCGTTTCTCTCTGAAGGCTTTGATATTTCTTTGTGGAGCGACCTCATAGATGGGATTTCTGTGTGTGATTGTGCTCAATGCGACTTGTCTTCCTGTGCATGATTGTGCGTTACTCACGTCTCTGTTTTCTGGCTTCGTGCGTGATTTCTCTCCTCACGTGGTGAAGCATTTGAAGTCATCTCAGTTCTCTTTGCCTCTTGTGTTTTCTCGCGTGCTCTGTGTGTGTGTGTTTTTTTGGTCCATCTCTGTCTAAGCAACTTGCTTTCGACGCGACCATTCTATTCATTGCTCATCCATTCTCGTGCTTGTGCGTGCTTGAAGGTGTTTCCGTGATATCCTTCTCAGTGTGTTTGAAGAGCTCTTTGGTGATGGCCTACTCTTTTCTCATGCGTTCATGTGGGTGTCCCCGCCTCCACGTCTATGTGTTTTGTCTTCACATCTGCTCATGATTTTTGAATGTCTACATTTCTAGAGTGTGTGCGTCTTCATTATTTGGAGATGAGATTTCTCAGCTCGTTGACTTCTCTGTAAGTGATGGGTTTTGTGAACCATGACTTGTCCGTTCTCCAAAATCCTGTGCTCATCTGCATTCGTGGAGGCATTTTGAAGGAGTTAGTTTTATACTACCTGTGGAATTTTTTGTCTTTTCAACCATGTCTTTTTTGGACGATTTGTAGCTTTGTTGTGGTGGGTCCCTATACTCTCAATTTTTGGGCATGTATTAGTTGCTGCCTCGAGATTTGTGCCTTGGGGTCCATGCCATTTTTTTTCTAACAAATTTTTGCATTTTTGGGGTTTCATGCCTCGTATTTGTCGAATTTTGTGTGCAAAATGGCATCTTTGACCAGCATAATGTTGGAAGGCAGTCAACAATTCAATGGCAGAAATTATAATACCTGGAAGCAGCGAATGATGACTATCTTTGAATATCACTGCCTTGATCAGATTATTCGAGGCATTGCTACTCGTCCCACAACGGCGGGTAAAGACCAGGAAAAGTTTGATGAGCAAAATTGTGTAGTAATGCTCATTAAGCTTTCAGTTACTGATGATCAGCTTCCACAGGTTTTATTTGGCAAATCAGCTGTTGAGATTTGGGAGCATTTAAAAACCATGCATGAGATGTCTGATAAGAGCCGTGCGTTCTTTTTAAAGAACCAACTGTTCTCCATCATGATGGATGAGAGAATGTCCTTATAGGAGCATCTGACAAAGATTCAGGACATTCGTGATTAGTTGGAGGCGATTGGACAGAAGATGGAGGAAGAAGACATGGTAGTCATCACTTTGAAAAGTCTACCGAAGTCTTATGAGCACTTTGTTGAAACCCTCAACATTACATCGAATAATGTTGATTTGAAGTTTCCAGAGCTTTGTACCATCCTTTTGTAGCAGGAATATTGGAAACAACAGTTTGGTAGTAGTGGCTCTTTGTCCTCTACAGAGCAAGCTTTTGTAGCCAAGTCTTAGGCTAAGAATAAAGGGAAAGGTTAGCCTTCACAGCAGAAAGGCTCAGGTCAACCTCCAGGCAGCCCTAAGAAAAAGAACATTCAGTGTAATTACTGCCACAAATATGGTCATATGAAGGATTGTCGTCAACGTTTGGCTTTTGAACAGAAGAAGCAGGGAGGGTCTCGACTCTCAGTAGAAAGCAAATGTTGCCGAGCACACTGAGTAGAAGGAATCTGCCTTTTACGCTTTTATGGCTAAAAGACCTATAGATGATGTGAAGTCCTCTGCCTGGTACATTGATGCAGGTGCTTCGTGACACTTGTCAGTTATTTTTGGAGGAGGTGAAGAGTATACCGTTGTCAGTAAGGGAACTGTTCAGATTCAGTCTGGTGGGAGGAATCTCATATTCCTTAATGTATACTACGTTCCTGGCATGGAACTTAACCTTCTCTTTGTCAGCCAGATTATGCGGCACTCTCCTCAGTTGGATGTGGTATTCAATGCACATAAGTACTCGATTGTTGATCGGGAGACTCGCACCACTCTAGTTGTTGGCATTGAGGATCATGGTCTATACAAACTTGTGGATACAGGTGATTCTCCAGAGTTAGCCATGGCAGCCAGAAGTTCTTCCATCACCAGTCTTTGGCATCATGGTATGACACTTAAATGTACACTATCTCTCTTAGCTAGCTCGGGAGGGACTTGTACAATTTAACCTAGATCCAGACTCAACATCATGGCATTTGTGGAGCTTGTCAGGCTAGGAAGCAACACATGGCACCGTTCATGGATGGTGACTCATGGCGAGCCTCTAAGGTACTGCAGTTGGTTCACGCTGATGTATGTGGGCCAATGAATACACCTTCTATTACTAGTTGCAGGTATTTCTTGCTTTTTGTTGATGATTTCAGTCGTAAAATGTGAGTGTACTTGCTTAGACAAAAATTGGATGTGTTTACTGTATTTTAGAAGTTTAAGGCCTTAGTAGAAAAAGAGTCTGGTTGTTCCATAATCACTCTTAGGTCAGATAATGGGGGGGGGGGGGAATTTTGTTCTACTGCTTTCTCCAACTTCTGTGATACATACGACATCAAATGCCAATTAACCACACCCTACACTCCTTAGCAAAACGGTGTTGTTGAGCGGTGCAATTGTACAATTGTCTATCTCCTTAATCGGTCTCCTACATAGGCTGTTAAGGGGAAGACTCCTAAGGAAGCTTGGGTTGGTCGCAAACCTAGGATCAGTCATCTAAAAATCTTTGGCTCTTTAGCATATGTATGGATTCCAGATCCCAAGTGCTCAAAGTTGGATTCCAAGAGTCAAAAACTTATGTTCATAGGGTACAGTGACAGCCATAAGGCTTACCGGTTGATAGATGTAGACATTGATCATCTTATCTTCAATCGGGATGTTGTCTTTGATGAAGAACGAGGACCCTTTCACCTTTCCTTGTCTGTACAACATTATGAGGATCAGCCTTTGAAGGCTTCTGATTTGGGTGTCTGTGTTTTGTTAGGTCCACCTGATGGGAGGGATGATGCAGATTCTTTTTTGATGATGCTTAACCTGATTTTCCTTCGAATGATGATGATCTTCCACCTGATGTACCTGTTCTAGATCCACTACCAGTTCTAGCTCCTCCTGTTGCATCTGATGTTGGCACTTCTCTCCAGCCTAAATGGTGGGCTAAGACTATTGGTGATCTTCATGATGATGAGCTCATTGGGGGGACATCGTCCAGAAACAAGAGCAAATAGCAACATGCAGTTAATTTTGCTCTTATGGCCAACATTCACAGTGTATATGAGCCTCAGACATATTCAGAGGCTAAAGGAATTCCTGAGTGGGAACAAGCTATGGAGGTTGAATACCAGAGTCTTTAGAAGAATCACACTTGGGTCCCTTCCGATTTCCCTCCAGGGAAGAAGCCCATTAGCTGCAAATGGGTGTATAAGGTTAAGTACAAAGCTAATGGAACCCTCGACAAGTACAAAGCACGTCTAGTTGCTAGGGGGTTCTCACAGAAGGAAGGCATTGAGTACGAGGAGACTTTTGCTCCTACAGCCAAGATGAGTACCATTCGGCTTGTCCTTGCCTTAGTAGCCCAATTTGGTTGGAAAGTCCATTAGATGGATGTTAAGAGTGCTTTCCTCAACGATGAATTGAAGGAAGAAGTCTATATGACGTAGCCTCTAGGGTTCAAGGTTGCCGGTAAAGAACACTAGGTGTGCAGACTGGTCAAAGCACTCTATGGTCTGAAACATGATCCTTGGGCTTGGTACATCAAGATTGACAAGTACCTCACAAATCATGGCTTTCAGAGGAGGCCATCTGATTCTAATCTGTATGTCAACGCACTTGTAGTGATATTCTTATTCTTGTCTATGTGGATGACCTGATCATTACTAGCAACTCGACACATTTGATCGATGAGATCAAACAAGATTTGTGCAACTCATTTGACATGACAGATTTAGGACTTCTACATTATTGTTTAGGTGTTTAGGTTTGGCATACAAAGAGTAGTATCTTCATCTCCCAGTCCAAATATGCTCGAAGTCTATAGGATAATTTCTGAATGCAGGATTGCAAACCTTCTTCTAACACCTATGGAAAAAGGGCTGAAGTTGTCAGCTAAATCAAATTCCCTCGTAGTGTATGAATTCTTGTTCAGGCAACTAGTGGGAAGCCTCATCTATCTTACTGCCACTAGACTTGATCTCAGCTTTGCAGTGAGCTACATTTCACTCTTCATGACAACCCCCAAGGCTGATCATTGGGTAGCAGTGAAGCGTGTACTGCGTTATGTGAAAGGCACTTCTGATTATGGACTTCTTTACTCTAGGAGTCACGATCCTAAACTCGTTGGTTTCATACACTCAGATTGGGCAAGTTTGGTTGATGACAGCAAATCAACATCTGGTTATGTTTTTAGTTTGGGATCTAGTGCAGTCACTTGGACTAGTAAAAAGCAACAGGCAGTGGCTTTTTCCTCGACAGAAGCAGAATATCGAGGAGCAGTTAAGGCAACTTGTGAGGTAGTTTGGCTTTGTTGGATGCTTGCGGATATGCAAATATCTCAAGAAGGTTCGACTCCCTTGTTCTATGACAATCAGGGAGTTCTCAAACTTGCCAAAAATCCAGTCTTCCATGAAAGAACCAAGCATGTGGAAACTCATTGTCACTTCATTCGGAAGCTTGTTGAAGACAGATCAGTTCAGTTGCTGTATGCTCTGATAGAGGATCAAACAGCCGATTACTTAACCAAGTCTCTCAGTCTAGATAAGTTTGTAAAATTCAGGGGGCATCTTGGTGTAGTTGACAAATTGAGCATTAAGGGAGGGTATTAAAATAATATTTAGTAATTAATTAATGCTCAATATTGTATTATATTGTAATATTGTTGATAAGATTGTTTCTTTGATCTTTTGTAGTTTCTTTTTAGAAACTTGCTTGTTTTGTACATTTGTAAATTCTATTTATTGAAGCAGTTTGCTTCGTGTAAATACATCGAAGATTTTTTTACCATCTCTTCTTGTAATATTTTCAACATACTGAAATGAGGCTTCAAGAAGAGGTTATAAAGTCTCAATGAGGAATTAGGGCGACCAGCACAAAGAAACCCTAATCCCCCTTCTAAAATCAACACCCTTTACCTTTGCCTTTAATTTAAAATTTCATTTTAAACTTCATATACACCTCTTAGGCATCCCCCCTTATCCAACCTTCAAAAGTAATTATGTTGCTTTAAAAACACTTGAAGTCATAGTACTAGGCGCCAAGGTACAATTTTATGACCCCTCTGACCCTTAATATAAAGTTGTAAAATAACTTTTAGTAAAACATTTTGAGAGAGGAAATATAAATATCAAAATAATCAGACCTTAGCAAACCAACACCCAAATTGAAATAACATTGCTGAAAGTAGCCTAACCAGGACCAACTTTTCCATAAATAGACTTGCTATTTTTAGTAAGCACTAAAAATAGCAAATACTTTGAAAACTCAAACTTGTGAGGAAACTAATATGCAAATTGACTTACTATAAACAGTAAGTACTAAACTGGCTCCTTGCTAAAAATAGAAAGTCTGCCAGAAAACTCCGAAAACCCTCAGAAAGGACTAGAATTGAGTTCCCTTACCAATTATGTTTAGCCTACAAGAACTATGGAATAGGCTAAAGGATAAACACCACTCAGAGTCTAGAAGGGGACGTTACAGTGGATATCACCAGTGTTCCACAAGGATCTATCCCATCCTTGAAATGAGCTATTTTGGGGGCCGGGAGCTCCTTGGAACTTGTGGACAGACAAAGTGTCCACCTGTTGCCTACCACTGCTACTTGTAGACGGGGATCTCTCCGAGACATCCATGCAGATGGAGGGGGTTTCTTGGGTGCAATTCTCTCTATAGGGGTCATTGTTGGGACTCCCCAACATCCCTTTGACAGCTAGGGGATGCTTGGACTTATTTTGATTGTCCCAAGGATGTTTGGGAGTCCCCATGCCAGGCAAAGTTTCTCTATTTTGTTTCAAAGATTGGAACAAACAAACAACATGATGGCATGTACAAATGGTTGGCTTGGAAGAAAGAAGGAATATTTACATGGTATTGGAGGCAAAAAAAAAAAAGTGTCTTAAAACAACTGTTGTTGTTTATGTTTATTTGGATGCACACTCTCTTATCTAAGTTTAGGAAGTTGGTGATCAAATATTTCTTAATTCTACATCATGGACATCTTGGACTTAGTTGAGAGTGGAGGAAGCTATGAGGGTGGGGTGGTGGTGGATGTTATCAAATTTTCATAAATGTTTGTGAGTTTCTGCTGACTGCTGTAAGGATTTTCTAAAAGCAGTGAAGAAAATAGATAAAAAGATTAAAGAATGACAATATTCCTGTCTTCAACTGCACAACCTTCATCATTTAGATTGGTTAGATCCCCCAGCTTCACCATTAATTATCTGAAGAAGGAAGATTTGGTTAGAAATGCTGAGGATTTAGTGTTGGAGAAACATAGGTAATATATTTATACTATTTAAGTTTTGTGTGTGTGCATGTATGTGTGTGTGTGGGTGCTTCCAGCTGCCATCCCCATATTTTGGTCCATAGTCTCTCCGTCCCTGAAATATGTACCCTCATTCTGAAACTTCATGGAGTGTAGGATACTACAGTTTCCCAAGTTGGTATTTTGGAGGAATACCTTCACACATGAAATGAATTATGGATCACAAGTTTACTTGTGCACTCTATAGAGAAGCAGTGGATGTGCCAGAAATAAGCCCCATTAAAAGGACTCAATTTTCTACATGCATTTTCCAGTGGTTTAAACTTCATGTCTCTTTTAGTCCTCAAATTTCATGAAAAAATCTGCTGTACTTTGTTTTGTTTTTTTGATCTGATCCTTGATATGCACATTAATTGGAATTTGTATGAGCTAATTTTAGAGCTTGATCAAGTGCAAGCATTCTGCAGGATCTCATGGAGGAACTCCCTTACATCATGCTGCAAAACGAGGTCATGAGAGAACTGTAAACCTGCTGCTTCAACATGGAGGTGTGTTTTAAATTACTTTTAATCTATTTCTGCAGTATGTATCCACATGTCTAGGTTGAAATGAAGTAGCTTGTGCAGAATTTTGAGGGTTCA
>VDFB02268776.1:0-30925 GCA_007258455.2 Sequoia sempervirens
ACATTTTTATTTTTTGAATGGAGTTTGCAATCTCCACAACCACAGCCTTCCTTTTCTTTTGCAATTCCAAGTCCACAACTGGGGAATCCACAACACCTTGCTAACCAGCCATCTTGAGGGGAGATTCAACTTGCATCTCAAGCAATTGGCTCATAGACCTTACAACCAGTTTCTTGTTACTTCCCGCCTCCAAAGCTCCTTCTTATGCTTTGTCCCCAAAATAGGGGGCGACAAAGACACCTCACCAGCCATTTCAATCTTCTCCTTCAGGCATCTACTTGACATTTTAAAAGACAAATCCTCGTTGTAGGTCTCATAACCTTTATTATGGATCAACACCCCTTTCTTAGACTTACCCAATTCAAGGGGTTGTCAGACCATTTCCATGGAATTAAGAGAATATGGGACATAGTCCACATCCTCCTCATACCTTGACTCCTCTTCCAAGATGAGTTTCCTCTTCTTCCCTTTCTTGCTAATCGACTCCTCTTTAGAAACAATTTCATACTCCACAACCAGCTTCTACTGCTTACCCTTAGGAGTTGCAATCGGCTTAGACATCTCAAAATCTTTAGCATAATTAAAAGAATGAGCCCCACATGTAGAGCCGGATTTTTTGGGTTCCTTTTATGGTCCTTCAAACCAAAATCTAGCAATGCCAAGAGATAATAAGGAAAAAAAAATCTCTTTTTATGGAAAAAATAATTGAGCATAAAAAAATGGTAAGCATTTACCATAGAGAAGCACCCTTCAAGGGTAATATATCTCATGATTTCCTTGGCCACATCTACCCAAAGTGCCTTGAGAGAGCTCCTTGGTAACCACCACTCTTTACCATCTTTAGGTCTTGAGCTTCATCCCCTTTGAAAAATATTTGCATGGCTTCCTACGATTCCTTCTTGTCTCTAAAAAGTTTCTTACCATCTGTAGACAACCCAATAATATTTGCTATGAAATTCTCATTCACATCAAATTTTGTTCCTCCCAACTTCAAAACCCTATTGTTCCATGCTTTTGCAAACAATGTCATCATTTGCAAGTTGTTTCCATGCAACCTTTCTAGGTACGAATTCATCCCATCTTTCTCTAAAACCCTCCATACCTTTGGCTTCTTCTTGAAAACATCATAGGAGAAAGGCTCCACATGATTCCTATCACCTCCCATGGCTACAAAATTTGTAGAGTCAAGAAGCTTGAGAACTTTGAAAGAAATGAGGAGAAACCTCGAGAAGGAGATACAAAGAATTCCCACAATCTATGTGACAACAGAATTATGGAAAGAGAAAATAATGAGCTTAGAGTTTAGTTCCATATGGATATCAACCAAGGTACAATCAACTTGATCCATATCTAGCTTACCATCCCTCCACATAATAACCTGCCATGTGAAGATAGTCATGCGCATCGTGAGCCTTAAAAAACCATCAACCAATTTAAATTTGGCAATCATGATTAATACAAGCAATTGCCTCCATAGGGAGGGGGTCATTCACACCCCATTCCCTAAAACCCCTAACTCCTAGATTAGTGAAAACATCAGCTAATCGATTTCCTTCTCTCAAAATACGAGAAACATAATACTCATCAAAGGATTTAAGAATATCAATAGCATCCCTAATCAAAGATTCAATAGTCCATGAAGGGGCAACACAATTCTTCAAATTATTAATAATATTGAGAGAATCCCCCTCAAGCCATACTTTCTTGTAACCTTTAACTTGTGCTAGCTTTAGACCATGATAGGCTATAGTATATTGTTTTAATTTTTTATTTTATTTGGTGTGATAGTTAATCACTTAATCAAATGTAGATAGCACAAAACATATGTGATTTCTCAAATTTTGTTAACATTTACCCCACATAGGGAATTCAATGTCCCACTAATAGTATAGAGTGAAGATTCATGTGACCTGGCTAATTATAGATGTAGAGCATGTGTGAGTGGTTGATTAATTGGTGATCCATGTGGATGCTAAAGTTGAAACTGGTGCAAATGCTTAAATTGGAACTCATGTAGATGTTGAATATGGAATAGGTATAGATGCTAAAGTTGGAACTGGAACAAAAGCCTGTGTAGATGATTTACTTGAATGAAGATGATGCCATTGATGTGAAACTCGGATATGATGTCCTAAGGGGAACTTTAATGCCTAATGAAGAGGCTTTAAGAACTATTTATTCTTTCTTAGAAAACCAATTTTCTTTGAGTTTCGTTAGTGACTTTCATAACCTTTTGCTTTATGTTTAGATCCGACCTGTTCACTCAACTTGTTCATTTCTACCTACATATCAGTAATGCAACCACTAAAGTTTGTTCTTGGGCGTGTCACTTTTGCATCCATTTATAGTAATTTGTTGTGCTCGTTCCATGAATCCATAGTGATTGATTGAACTTCTAACTTTTCTTGTAAGTGGGCCTATTTCACTCACCATAGCACTAATAAAATTAACCAAATTAACCAAGTAAATAAACTTAATCAATGGGATCTTGTTAATGTTTTCTATAAGGTGAGCCACCTTTTCAATTTTCATTGGGAGTAGCTTCGTTATTTTTTTCACGTTAACAGGTCATTAGGAGTGGCCGAAAAATCCTAGATTTTCTCCATATCTAATTGTGAGTTTTTTATTTTATTTGATCAATTGATAAATCAAATTGAAAGCTAGAGGATTCTCTTTTTCTTAACCCCACACCCTCTAATTTGGCTGGATCAATGTTGTGGTGACTGAAGGTACAAAATTTTGTGGCTATGTCATCACTATTCTTTGGTATGCTGAATTGTAATGTATCTGACTGCAAAGTTATTGAATCAATCAAATTGTGTTGATATCATGATAGCTAATTCAACTAATTTATTTTATTTGACTACTTGAAAAGGATTTTGGACTTCCACCATTGCTCAACTTTGAGAGGCAATTTTTCATGTCAAACTTGCATGGAGGGCATGGGAAGGAACCTTAATAGGAACATTAAATGGGGAAATAGTTAATTTATTAGACACATACATCCACTAGTAGAACATTTTCCTCTATATTGCCTTATATGTCCACAATATTCCTTCTTCACCAGTTTCTTGTTTCCTGTGAGCTAATATGTAAATGATAGAATTTTGGTTCTAGAATCTATTGGATGGATTGACCTCATATACTTGCATAAACTTATAAATTTTATAATAAAAATCCCCATTTTATATCTTATTCCTCATTCACTTTGCAGTAGAATTATAAAATTGATGCAGAATAAAAATAGATGTTTATTATTTATACTTCCTGTTGGATGAACCCTGTTTAAAAATATTTGATAAAAGTAAAACAAAACCCTTGCTACAAATGTAATATAATTTCCTACTTAATCTATATGGTATCAATAGATGATAGACAAATAGTATCCTTTTTCCTGTGATTACAGATTTTATAAGCCCTACATAACCTAGAAACAGGTAATTTAATATCCAAGTATTATATTGAATACAAAAACAAGTAGTTGTTAGTTGTCTTGTCACATTGGTGGCAAGAAGCTGAAAGTAAAGGGATGGTCCCAACAACTATTGATTGCAAACTAATTTCAGTATTCTTTATGCGATTAGGATTGTAGTATGATTTTGTGGTGTTTTACTTGTATGCACTTTGCCCTATAGTTTATACTTTCTTGCCATCTTGTGTCATACATGAAGGTATCAAAGAATTACAAGAAAAATCTTAATGATAATTTGTAGATAATCAACACACAAAAATGTAGAGATAATTGGAGGGCACAACAAAATTCCTTGTTGAAATTCATTGAGCCAAACTACACATTTATACAATAGGATTAACAACTAAATCCAACTAATCTAAACTACTATGTGCTAACAACAACTAATTTTCTAGCAATGTTCACTATGAATAATTAATTTCATTACATTATTCCTAAGTTGTGATTATTCTATATAGACTAGAAAAGTGGGCTGCAGAAATATGTGTTGCATAACTAACAATTGCAAAGCCTCAAGTGGGATGGCATGATATCAAATTTCAAGATCCAAATTTCCAAAAATGTTAAAATCAATTCCTTATTCTTTCTTACTATGTCTTATCCAATTTATTTTTGTTGATTTTGCATATCAATATTTTCTAAAGTTCATATTTCAACCCACATAATGCATTTATGCATTTTTAAGCAAGGATTAGAAGACATTAAAAGGCTTTTTTTTTTTTAATATTGCTTGGTATGTTGAGCAAAATACAATAGGCTAATATTATTGGAAAACATTAGGACAAGTAAGTTGGGTTGGATTCTTAGGTATTGCCAACAATTATAAATAAAACCCATTACCCTACCATTCTCCTTAACTATCAAATCGGAGAGACTAACCTTTACACAAAATGATAAATATAGTGTTAAAATTGATAACATTCTACCTAATCTCAAGTACCTCTTATGTTTAGTGTAGGTGTGAATGTGTCCATCTTATCAAAGTTTCTAACTCAAAGTAAACCAAGGCGAGTATTTCTCAAAATTTTCAACATAAATACTTTTATCTAATTCTCCTTTGATTACACATTTCCCAATATAGAACAAGCCTACCAAATTCTGACAACTTTAATAGTGACCTTGAAGGAAAATACACAATATTCTAATCATCAGTAAAAGGTTTATCAGCTGTGAATAGAAGAAATAGCTACAAATGTGGATGTGGGTGTGGATGTGTTTCTAAGCCTGTTTCAAACTCTCTTTTGATGTCCTTTTATTAATTCACAACAATCCTAATAATCTAAAACACAATTTTCACTAAACTACTTTAAAGAATAAAGACAAATGCCACTGAAATTTCAACACAAATCCTTTTTAATTACTAATTGAACAAATTCTCACACCCACAAAACAATATTTCAACTTCAAAGTTGGAATGAAAAATTTTGTAACATAAGTTTGGCACCAATTCTTGTTAACAAATTATGTGCATATGGCACTAATTTATTAGCTCTCAAGAGGTAGCTTTTAACTTTTTAGGGATAAAATAGTGATAAAATATTCTAAAAAATCACGGTATTAAAGCAATCCTATCCCTATATGCAAAAAAGAGGAAATAAAACACTTTTAAAGCAAATCAATTCTAAAACAATTAACAAAATAAAGCCTAATAATAGACTCATATCCATTGCATGAAAATAACCGCTGTTGATAATGACAACTACTAAATGTGGCTATGTTGAAAAATAAAAACTTTGGCACTTAAATAATTTAAAAAAATATAAAATGACTTTGATTTGCAAACTTTTTCAAATTGTATAGGATATGGTAAACTTTTTTCTCGAGCTAGTGGAAGTTGTTGAAAACTCATGAAAATAACTTGATGAAAACTCCTTGACAATCTTGATTCTCTAAAGTTTAAAACTTGAACCTTGGCTTTGGTTGAATATTCCATTTAGATGGTATGGAAAACTTCTTGGTAACTTCAAACAACTCCTAGAACTCTAAATGAACTTGCTTTAAGGTTTGAACAAAAACTATAGAACAAACATCCCATCACTATGATTTTTCTAGCCCAGCTGGATGCTAAAACTGTTGATTTCTTTGATGCAATGAAAACTATTGTCTATCATTCATTAAAACTAGCCTAACGTTGTTTGAAGAGGTGAGACCCTTCTCATTGGAAGAATAAACTTGAATGATACACCCATTGTAATAAAGGGAAAATAACTTTGTTTCAACTGTGATTGTCAAAGTCTAGAAAACATTTTCATGGGTGTTGTTGCATGCATTAGGACATTTTTTGAAAATAGGACTGAAAACACTGACTGGGAACATTTAATGCTTGATGCACATCACTCATCTATTTGAAATTTTTCTAAATGCTCAATAGAACTTGTAGGTTTCTAAGCCATTTGAGAACAAACCTACTAGTAAACTAAAAAATCATCTACACTATACAAGGGAAAATAAAGAAAATTTACTTATCACAAAAAGCTATGTTGGCTTCAAACAAAACCTGTGCTTGACATGTGCATTGGAGTGGTTAATTGGCATCTCAAATCCTAACAAAATTTGTATTATTGCAAAAAATTTGTACTCTTGTCTGAAAAATTTTCCTCAACAAGGTTTTCTATACTAAGCCAGGTATAATACATATCCCAAAGGCCACAACAAAACCCTATCTTTAAAAGTATTCTCAATCTGCTTCATTTACCTCCTTTTCGTTCATGGAAGGCCGCCTAAAAAATTAAATTTTTTTATTTAGTTTTTTCAAACTATCGGTTATAACATCGTTGCATATGACTTTTTAATATTAATTGACATCTCAAACCATAGAATTGGTTGGGGATGAATCTTTTCTGAGATATATATGTACTTACACTTGAAGATGTATTTTTTTATGGCGTATGATTTTGAAAATAGATTTTTCACAAAGATTTTTCACTATTTTTCCTGGCATCAAGAATGCAGCAAGTCATAATCCCCATTTATTAATATTTCCAAAATCATAATCAACCCAACAATCAAATTCTTTTTTTATTCATAATGGTTTACTCATCAAAAGATGACATCAACTAAGAACATAGGCCATAGCTAACTAATAGGTGTCACGAGTGTTTCTATGTCCATGAGTCAAATTCCTCTCTTATTTCCTTCATATGTGTTTGTTCCTATCCTAGCCAACAAAACCAACATGATGCTGAAAATTGAAAAAAATATAAGAAGATAGTCATCATAAAATTAATAATCAATTAGTTGAGAGCAGAGGATATAGCTATAATTCATGTGAGGGTAAATATCTACCATCTCAACCCCTAACTAGAACTAAACTAAGTTGGATATTTGATAAACCTTGCAGAATCATATGTCCTCCTGCAATCCAATTCTTATTTTGATTTTCTTTGTTTTACTTGTAAGAAATGATCAACAAGCACAAAAAATAAGCCATGTCTAGCATAGGTCATCACACACGGTTCAATACTACCATAAGGTCAACAAATACACCAATAAGGATTATATATACAATTTCCACATCTTCTAGATAATAAAAAAATTAATTCCTACAACTTTGAGAAAAGAGTGACTAGAAAGGAGGAAGTTTAGGAAGAACTCCCTGGAAAATAGAAAAAATATGCTAAAGCTTGCATGTGATTAGAAATGACTACAAAATTAATTGAGTTTGCATAGAACAATATAAAAATTCTTCCATACACAAGAAAGGAAAAAGAATAACTTGCATGCAAGTGTGTATTCAGAATTAGAACAAAAACTATGAGTATCAAAGGTAATTATGTGAATGATAAGCATTGCAAAAAATCAAAAACAAAATTTACATCATCAAATTTTAGATATTAAATCAGAGGTAAAGTACAATGGTAAGATATACAGAATGGATAAAATTGTATTAAATTAAGTAGAACAATGCATTTTTGTTAAGAAAATGCTACTACAATATAATTCAATTATTTAATAATAATTAGAATTTTTATAATAAACAAAAATTAAAAAATATTAAACATATAGTTGATATTCATCTTTTTCAATATGTTGTCAGTTGCAAGCTCTCCATAATGTGTTACTTGGTCCTACAATTTGTACCATATTTCATTAGCATCTATTGTACAAATAAAGTATTTAATAGAAATTTTGATATTATTAGTTATTTATTTTGAAAGAACTGTAGTTAATAAATTTAAGAAAAATAAATATTAGAAGTTTGATCTACTTTGTGAAAGGAAATACTAGATTTCACAAGATGAATTCTTTGGTGTACAAGAGTTGTTTTGTAAGTTACTGAATTAAATTATATTTATTCTTGAATTCAATTATATTTATAGGAAACTCTTTAAAAAAATAGAAACAACATTCATATTTATCTACATGTTTTTGATATGAAAAGCAACAAAAAAAGGGTGTTTTCTCATTAATACAAGGCACCAACGGCCATCCACAACAGAATAGCACTAACAACACAATAACAACAGGTCCAAAAACCAAACCATCACCCTAAGTAGATCATATCAAAAATAACTAAAAAAACTAACTAAACTAAAGTTACTACTAATGTCCATCATGATAGCATGATTTAAAACCACCATAGATATAGACCACCAAGGGTCATACCAGTCATAGAGGAAAATAAAAATAATAACAATATCTTTAACAAAACAAAATATAAACCAAGGTTGATTCAACCATCCCCAGTCAAAAAACCTAAACCCACCAAAGACTAATTTTTTTCCCACTGCATGGCTTAACTAAAGTTATGGTAGCCAAATCTTCAGTCAGGTACCTAAGTAGTTCCTTGCTGATGGCTTCTTCCTCCACATCGTTCGTAGACTTGTCCTTCTACAACAGACATAACATAGTGGCTGACCTGTGCATAATCTTCAAGGAAAAATGAGTAGCATCCTGCAATCTTTTCTCCAGACTCTCGATTTTGTTTTTCAAATTGTCAACCTCCTCCTAGACAACATCCTGTTTACTGTAGGATTCCTCCATGGGAGCCTTACCTTCCGCAATGTTGGAGGCGCGAGACTTGACCCTCTTGATTTTAATGTTAGCAGGACCCCTTTTAAGGCTTTCAGAAACATGGGAGGAGCTACTAGTAGAAACCGAGAGAACCTCCTCCCCCACATCCTTTTCCTCCTACTCTCGCTCCCATCCCCATTGTTAGAATTTGAGACCTCCTTAAAACTCTTCCCTTTTTCTTTCTTTATAACCAGTCTATTTGACCTACGAGGGGTATTAGTCTCCTCGGTGATCTCAATGTTAGAGTCAATTTGATGGAGCCAAAATTTTGTCTTCTTGGAGGCTTTGGCCTTAATTCTCAAAGTGGGGGCTATGCATTTTTTATCTTTTCTCTCCACAACAAGCCCCAAAGAGGGGGATGTGTCATGTGGAGAAACTTTCAAGGCAGGGTTTTTGATACATTTTTTCTTGCTCAGACCAGGGGTGTCCATAATGCTAGGCGATGAGGGAGTAGAAGAAACCAAAGCCTCTTCAACAGAGGTGGGTCGGGAACCTTCAACAACAATAATGGGTCGAGGAGGGTAAAGGGTCGAGTGAAAATGGTAAAGTTTGGATATGAGCCCTTGGTGGAGGATGGTGAAATTTTTATTTGAATTCATGGCTTCAACCGCATCAAGCACGGTACTCTCAAGAGAATGCATGAGAAAAAATGGGAAGGAAATATTATGGTGATTCCTAAGGTGGTTGAGGAAATTGAAATGGTATAGTAATACACATCATGTATTCCTTCAAGAGTGAAGTATTTCATCACCACCATGCAAAATTTGTCCCAAGGATCAGGAAGTGCCTCACGGTCATAACCTCTGCATAACTTGGTAGGTTTCTCGTCACCCCAGAAGAACAAGTTGAGGCTGGTCTGATCAACAACTTTGGTGGTTTTCTTCCAAGTACACCCATCCAAAGCGAGACCTGTGGCCCTGGCAATGACCTCCTCATCGATATCAAAGGAAATGCTTCCAATTGTGACCCTTCTAGCCTTCCAAGAGGTCACAAATTGTCTGGATAGACCCTCATCATGGCTAGTCATAAATTCCATATAGTGGGAGATACCACCTTGCTTACATATATGCCAAACAATGTTGTCTTCCTTCCATTCATCACACTTATTAGGCTCCACACACAATCGATCCCCACCCATAGCTCCAACACACTTTCCGCATAAAACTAGAACAATGCCAGAAAGAAAAATAGCAGGGCAGATACAAAGAAAACCAAGTCTAGAAAACACAGCAGAGAAATGGCCAATAAAAGGTAACTTGTAAAGCCAAAAAAGATGATAATAAATGCCCCTTCCTATAGCCAGCATAGGCCTAGCAGTTTCCTCCTATGAAAAGTCCACAGCACAAAGAGAAATGATATCGGATATAAATCCGGACAACTCAAAAAATTGAACAAAATTTGCCAGTCTGAAAAGATCAAATTATGAAAGTTGCTAAAAATAATGAATTAAAAAAAAAAAAGCTACTACAACATATTATTTGATTTTTAACTAGCTTATCTATCTCATTACATAATCTATATAGGAAACACTGAGATATATCAATTTGTAGGGACCCATTTTGCACTTTTACTGTTGTGTGTTTGCAATAATATATTCATTAGTTGCATCAGAATATAATATCATTGGATTATATTGTGTATGATATTATGTTATGATGCAACTACTGAATATAGATTTTAGCATTATGCTTAGGGTTAGGGTTAGGGTTCAATTAGGGAAAAGTTTTAATTAGGTTTATGTTTGAATTGACTTAAGGTCAATGTGTAATTAGAGTTAGGTATGAGATTCAATTTGGATTAAGGTTAAATAAGGTTTAGGTTTAATAAGGGTAAAAGTTTGGGTTCAATTAGGGTTATTGTTCACTTATGGTTAGGGTTAGGATTTAATTAAGGTAAGGCTTTGATCAAGGTTATAGTTTAATATGGGTTGGTGTTTAATTAGGGTAAATTTTTAGGCATGGGTCATCGTTATTATTTAGGATTTAATTATTGCAATGGTTCAATCAAGATTAGGGTTTATTTAGAGTTAGATTTTGAGTTCAAATAGAGTGAGGGTTAGGGTTTAATTAGGATTAGGTTTTACTTAAGGTTAAAGATCAAGTTCAAATAGGGTTAGTATTCACTTAGTGTTAGGGTTATGGTTAAGATTTAAATAGGTTTAAAGGTAGAATATAACAATTTTATTTATTTTTATTGTAGAGTTTTAACATAAGTTTTATATCTAAGTGCATGCATAATTGATTACCTTATATTTATTTGTATGTTTTTGTAAAAATCTCTATAAATTGACTTGAAGGTTTTATCTTTTATTATATCAAGATATATTTTTAATATATATTAATATATTATAAGAGATTATAAGAACAAACAACTTCGTAATATAAAATAATACTATTTGTATATGATTGTGATCCCAATTGAAGCCTATCTTTGATTGAACCCAAACTCAAAGCATAATTGAACCTTTACAAATCCTATTTGTACGCCAAACCATATATAAGTGAACTTAAAATTAATGGAAAATGTGATACTCTCGATGATTCATTATCAAGACACTACCAATATATTATTTTATTAAGATTATCATATTATTATATTATTATATATTCTAGTATTATTATAGTATTTTTATTATATTAATATTTTTATTATTTTTATTATTATATTTTAATATTAAATAATTATTATTATGAATTAATGTTCACTTAATATTAAGGTTGACACCATATCTTTTCTTCATTTAAAAAAACATTAGCTACCATGCTCTACATTCACATCATTTGGTTGTCTTATGTCATTTTTCAATATTGACAGTATTATGCATTCCCACAAAAAAAATAACAAAATTGAAAATATTCCACACAACTACCCTCATCACATTCCTTAGCAAGCCATCAAATAAAAGATGATTAATTATATTTCCTAATTTCATATACTCCCCAAAACCCACCATGATGTGAATACAATTTCGTCACGTTGCAACTAATTGAATTAAACAAAGTCTGTGAAGATTCATTACAAATATCACCATAAGCTGAACAATTACACTTAAAAGAGATGTTTTTCAAGTGGACCCATTTTAAGGAGGAAAAATAACCTAGTCAAACATGAAAAGAGATGGAAGAAATATTGCATGGGGTTGTATTCACTTGGAATAAGAACAGGAAGTTACAGATTATAATTTAAAATGTTTTCAGTAGTATAAAAAAATAGCATACAATGATGTCAATAGTGTCTTAAAAAATTTCAACAATGTTGTCCATTAGCAGAAACTGGAAACAAATACATATAACAAGGTTTACAAGATAAATTATTGTCCATCAGCATATAAAACAGCAACAGATTATGCAATCAACATTCAAACATTAAAAAAATAAAGCAACAACAATGTTGTCCCTCAACATAAACTAATGTCCCAATGTCCCACATCAGCAAGAGGGAAACATCAAGACCCCACTGGATCAATCCAAAATGCATTGATCATAGTTAATGAACTCCATAGCAGGGAGAAGTGTTTTGAGCTGATTCACTGCAAGTAAATTGCAGTTTTTGCCTCAAAGGCTGAGTCTAAAAAATCATCCATTATATTTTTAAGATCAGAATTAGTTTAGAATGGCAGGATTGAGAATGAGGACTATGGAAAAAGTTCACAATAAATAGTCAATCTGACTTACAATAAGAAAGCCCCTCAAAAAGAAAGTCTATAAGCAATAAATTTTATTTTTTAATTATAAAAAAAAAGTGACAAGAAAAACTATATGCCCATAATATTTACTTCTATTTCACACTTGTGAGGGAGGTCCCATGGAGCAGGGTACTCACTTCAATGTTCAAGGGCTAGCTTGGTTACGCTAATTGTCAATCTCTAAAATGCAAAAGAGGAGCTGGGAGATATACAAACTGCCCCACTCACGGCCCATTTGACCGCTTTTTTGCATTTTGGACCTAGAGTATTACAACCTAAAAAAATTATTATTAATTTATCATCTGAATTTTGCTATATTTTATATATATAACCTGCTAATACGACACTTCCAAATTACATAAACGTAGGCCCTATCAGTGCATATATATATAATGTTTATGATAAAAATATAAATTAGTTTAGAATTGGAATAATTCTTTGTAATTTCACTTTATATTAATATAAATATATAATTTATAATATTTATTATAAATATATTTATTAATTCAAAATCTGTTCAAAATAGAATCTTTTCAAGATTAAATATAGTTCTTTCTAATTTTTAAAAGATTTTGACATTTTTACTAATAGTTATCATTGTTTTACATTAATATATATGATTTATAATATTTATTATAAAAATATATATTAATTCAAAATCTTTTCAAAATAGAATATAATTGATTTTTAACTTTTTGAGTATTTTAACAAGATTTATTTTCTACATAATTTAGAAACTTCTTGTTACAATTAACAATAAATTTTAGATTTTAGATTTATTTCTAATTATCAATATTTTATAATTTTACAGTTTTTTAATATATATATACGATATTCTTATAAATAACAACATAGCACAAATTTTCATTGTATTTTCAAAGCATTTATTTTATAGCATTTTGTGTACATGAATCTTATCTTTGATTTTCTTAAATAGAGTATTTGGTTTTATTGGTGAGCATGTTGAAATTTTGTTTGTCTTTTACAAATAATTTATGTTTTTAGATAGATAATTTAAGATTGAACTATAAAAAAAATTGAACAATAGCAGCTTAAACTATTTTTAATTTTATATAATTATTTCTAGATAGGTTTGGAATTGATATTTAAGGATCAATTTGCGGATTGAACTACTTTTAATTTTATATAATTATTTCTTGCTAGATTTGATTTGAAATTGATATTTAAATGTGTTTTTATGATTTTACACATATGAAATCAATAAATTATTTTATAGTCAAAATAGTAATACAATTTTACAAATTAGAGAATAAATATATGGAAAAAACAATCATATTGTGCAATATAATTATTCTTAATCTAATATTCTATGCATTGTCAAAATGTAAATTACATATATATAATTATTTAATTATCAATAAAATTTATTATATGCAATTGAATTTACTAATTGAGTGCATGCATAGTTTCTAAAATTTGTAAATTTTCTAACATAATTATTTTATAAAATAATATTTCATAGATTACTAATATATTGATTTTTTAGGTACTTTAATTTTATTTTTTTACAGTTAATTTTTTTCATAAAACGTAAAATGACAGGTATTTAAATGAACAAACCGTCACAAAATTTTCATATGACAGGCAAGGGTGGCTGTCAAATTCCCCCGTGCCCTCAGATACAACCACAACTTTCGAGATTTATAATTTATTGCTTTGTGACACATTGATATTTTTGGTAAATATATTTATCTAGCAGAAACCAAATTACGCTTCTAAAACAAATAACACAGAGTTAACCATATATTCAACCTACACTGTGAAAAAATAGCTATCAAATTGATATATTAGCATATGCCTCAACTTGAAGGTAAAACATAACCTAACCATTAGTTGCAAACATTTTCAAGTAAGATTAATAGAAACTTAAACACCCAATTTTTACTTCTGGCTCATAAAAACAGAGTTCTTGCAAACAATGCTGGCATCAACACACACAATTTGCTGTGAGATGGGTCTATAGTGGGCTACCCTAACTTCACACTTCTCAAAGTCCTTTGTGAAAATTTCAAATCACTCTCAAATTTGTACAACAGCTTATTTGGCGAGTCCCCTACTTATAAAAATTGGTTTCAAGGCCACATCATCAAATATGATGCCACATCAGCATGCTTTTTGTCAACGTATCCAAAACGGCCCAAAAAAAGGTGAGACAAATAGTGGGTCACTAAGTCATGTATTATTGGTGTGCTGATGTGGCATCACATGATTTGTCAGTTTGCGTACTTTATTGATAAAAGTGTTTTACAATTGGATATTAGTTGTAAGTTTATTGGATATTAAGCCTACCCACTATGAAGCCTACTCAAGCCTACTTCTATACCCACCATTGGACCCCTACCCACTATGGACCCCTTTCCCTTATAAAAAAGATGGAAAAATTGTGCATAGAGAGATTCGTGCAATCTTATCTCCTTAGTATTTATGCAGTAATAATACCAATAAGAAGTGCGAAGAGCAGGGCAATAATGCATGCTAGCAGTACTCCCCACCAGGGCAGTTGAAGCTGATCAATGTAATACTCACATGCAAAGATGGACAAAGCAACACTGCCAACAAGTATTATTTGGAACCCTAATTCTGGCGCCTGTTTATATTTTCTCATTAATTTGGTGTACACATCCACTGTACGATCCTAAAAGTAGAGAGGCTAAGCTTCCAAATATCTCTGCACCATAAACATTTAACATTTTGACAAATGCAGCCAATCAGTCCTATTAGGGTGGCATATATGGTATCCATTGAACTGAAAAGCAAGAGGATTGACATGAGATGGATACATACTTTCCATGGAAAAGAAGTACATGAACTATTGCAGCAGTCAAACTCCATGTGCAAAAAGGTACTTAAATGTATTTGGTCATACTTCTCATAAGCCTTTAAATCCATATGGAAATTTGAATTAAGAATCTTGGAGATGTTGTACTCTTGGCTAGAGGAGGTGAAAAGATCCTCAGAAAATATGGGAAATGTCTTTGCATCAAAGAGATTCAACCAATAGGCCAATGGCGTCACCACATGCATTATCCAAATTGCAACACTCTAGATGTTTGAAGCCAGGATCTCTGCAGCCCAACTAAAAGACACTAACATTTGAAATCTGAGTTTTCTTTTTCTTGCTTCTTCATCTATCAATGGAAGGTAAATCACCTGAAGAGAGAAACCTGGACAAGGTTTGCAGGCCACCACATGGCAGCGGGTTCCACCAAATGTCTTCTAAAAATGCCTGCCCATCCAAATCCCAGTATCTGCAAATCAAGGGCATTGCTAAGTAATGTTATGAATGTAGGGTATATGCACAGAATGAATTTGATTGAAAAGGCTTCTAAAACCTGCAAGCCTCGCGCCATGCAAGAATAATAACAATGCAGAATAAGCAAGAATGGATCTTTTAAAAGGTCTTACGTCATGTCTCTATGTATTGCTTAATCTCCATTTTCTGCTTAAATTTAAGCAGCAGGAGTGTTCCCATGCATAAATTATATTGTTGGGAAAGGATAATTTGCAATCTTTTCTTATTTTAATGGAGCAGCTACTGTTTAGGAATTGAAAATAAGCTGTGGGAAAAAAAGGGGGGCTGAAATAAGCAGCAACTGCATATTGTTAAAAATCCACGTGGCTCCACAAATTTTTTTCCCTCTTTTTTAAGATTTGCTTTCTTTTCTCTTTTTCTATCTATTTTTTTAACAAATTATTATTAATATTGTTAATACAAATTTAAGTTGGCTGCTAAAAAATAAGCAGAAAAATTAAGCATTCATGGGGCCATCAGCTCCACAAATAACTTCTAAATAAGTTGAGCAGTGGCTGCTAATCAAAATAAGCTAAAGCAGCCGCATGGGGACATGGGTTAGAAACCACTGAGGGAATGTATGGTTACAAGAACTGCTATCTTCAAGTTAGCTAGAATATAGGAAACATAAAACCTATGCATGGAAACTAAAATAACGCCATATCGCTTAATCTTATCTAAGTTCAATCTAATGAAAATAATGTCATAATGCTGTAACCTAATCTAAAGTTCAATCCAAGCAGATTAATAATTCTACCAAGATTCACAGTTCTATTTTTATGTACATGGATTGTAAACACTTATAGGTATAAATATTGTCGTGAATATTTAAAACATAAAGCAATGCAAGTGGAAAAAGAAAGTTGCATGAAAAAATACTACAAATGGAAATAGAATTTTTCTTCCAACTTTATAAAAGCTGCTACAACATATTATTTAATTTTGAAATATTTGCATTAAGATATAAAACTTCAAGTAATGCAAGTGGAAAAAGAAAGTTGCCATTAAATTGGCAAAATACAATGTAAATGGAAGTAGAAATTTCCATTCAATTGGCAAATGAATATTTATTTTTCTTTTACAAGATAAGTGAGATTTTGGAGACTTTCATTTGGAGGCTTTAACCATTAAAAGCTAGCTGATTTACCCATAACAGTAGATGAAGATTGTTTTCTGACGACTCAAAAGTAATTTGCAGAAATAAAACTTGTTTCAGACTCAAATCTTATATCGACTAAATATTAACAATAATTAACTATTTAAAATATCATTAATTACTAATACAAATCATAAATAAAAATGTTTTTAAGTAAATGAAAATAAAAAGCAAAGGAGAGAGAGATTGGCATCATATGATTCGCAGTATCAAAATATTTGATTTGATTCTGATATGATATGATAACCATTTTGATCGTACCTTTTTCACATGTGAATGCATTTCCTGTCATTTTCAAAATAAAGTTTATTTTCTTTTCTTTCCTTTCCGTGAAAGCTTGATAACATTTTGTTTCTTTTCTTTATTTGCTATCATATTCTAACTATGGTACAATAATGCTTGTAATACTAAAGACATGAATACATGATTAGGTATGGTACAATAATATTTGTGTAGGTATTGTACACAATCAATGTTCCATCTTATGGCTTCACATAGTAATGTTAATAGATGAGGGAAATGTTTCATCCTATGGCTTCAATAGTAATGTTATAAATGAGGGATTTTATATCTAGTTTGGTATGAAACTTCATTATATTTATTTGTGTGGTAAAGACTCATAAGCTGCATAAACATGATGTTGACTTGCTCAGTAAACAAAAAAATATTTTTTATGGGTGTTTTTTTTTTTGTTTTTTATTGTGTTGTTAAGCCAGTTTTTAGAGAAACTATATTCTATCTAACTACATACAAAGGTCATACATGATGCTCTTGGTTCAAATTATTTTAGACATACAAATGTTCATTGAAAAATTTGACAATCTTAGGGATGAAATTCTAATATAATATTGTACAATTTTGTATAGTAATTCTTCAACCAAAGCAACACATGGAAAATTAAGGGTGCGTGAATAATAGAGGGACTTAGAAAAGGGTACATTCATTATACCTATACCTATGTATTTAGTAAAAGTTCACAAATATACTAACCTTCAACCTTAAAATTTGTTAAACAAAATGAATATTGATGTGGCTATTTTGAAAAGACAATTGAGATTCTAAAGAAATTATGTACAAATCCACTACATCCCATGCAATATCTTGCCTCTTCTAACACAATGAAAATTCTTCTAAGTTTGAAAGCTTATTAATCTTTCTATATCATAAATCTTTACATATGAAGGAGGCCATTATATCTAGCATTGAATTTTATTCAAAATATTAAATAATAGACAAAAATATATATAACTGAGATATTCTGAATCAATTACTATTAATATAAAATTGAGGCGAACTCTACATGACAACACCTAATGGAGCGGATCGTTAAAAAAAAAATGTTAACTTATAAAAAAAAGCTGACAACTAAAGAGATGAAATATTATATGTTTCGGTCATAACTTTTCAAACTAATATAAATATGAAGTAAATAGTGGGAATTAAAAAGAGATTATTACCAATAGTGCGAATAAATATAGAGGTGGAGATAAATACCGTGAGTGAAAAAAAGTAAGTTATTTCTATTTTCATTTTGGCTAAAAATATTTCTATACATTATAATACTTTTTTAGATTTTTTTCAATTATAAATAAGAAAGTAGTTTAATATAAAATTTAAATGTATTATTAATTTTTTAGGGTAAAAGGTAATTTCATTATAAACATTTTAATGCTTACATTATAATGTTTATTTTATTATAAGTAAATAATTTTTTAATAAAATATCTATTATAAGAAAGTAAATATTTTTTTAGTTTTATTTTTTTAGGGTAAAAAAGTAATTCTATTATAATGTTTTAATTTAATATAAAATATAAATGTATTATTAATTGTTTTTAGTTTTATTCTTTTAGGGTAAAAAATTTAATTTAATTAAAATGTTTTTAATATATGTTTCGGTCATAACTTTTCAAACTAATATAAATAGGAAGTAAATAGTGGGAATTAAAAAGAGATTATTACCAGCGAATAGTGCAAATAAATAGAGAGGTGGAGATAAATACCATGAGTGAAAAAAAGTAAGTTATTTATATTTTCATTTTGTCTAAAAATATTTGTATGCATTATAATACTTTTTTAGATTTATTTATTAGATTTTTTTTCAATTATAAATAAGAAAGTAATTTAATATAAAATTTAAATGTATTATTAATTTTTTTAGGGTAAAAGGTAATTTCATTATAAACATTTTAATGCTTACATTATAATATTTGTTTTATTATAAGTAAGTAAATAATTTTTTAATAAAATATCTATTATAAGAAAGTAAATATTTTTTTAGTTTTATTTTTTTAGGGTAAAAAAATAATTCTATTATAATGCTTTTTCAATTACAAATAAGAAAGTAATTTAATATAAAATATAAATGTATTATTAATTCTTTTTAGTTTTATTCTTTTAGGGTAAAAAAGTTAATTTCATTAAAATGTTTTTAAAATGTTTTTAATGCTTACATTATAATATTTTTTTATAAGCAAGTAAATAATTTTTTAATAAAATATCTATTATGTGATAATGTTTATATTTAACACATACAATTTATATCACATACAAAAACAAGCAAATAGTCCAATGGATTAATAGATTTGATTTGTAATTAAAGGGTTATGGGTTCAACTCTCATTGTGGGTTTAAAAATTAATATATTTTTTAATTAATTTATTTATTACTAATTTTATTGAAAAAGTTATTAATTAACAAAATTGTAATCATAAAAAAATCAAAATAAACATGTAGTGCAATGGATTAGTGTGCTTTGTTTATAATTGTAAGGTTGTGGGTTCAACTATCATTTAGATTCAAAAGTTAATATATTTTTCAATTAAAAGTGAATATTACTATGAAATGGTACGTGTAGAAAATAAACAAATATCACTACTTTAAAAATAATAATAGCCAAGGCAATATGTAATTATGTTTTCTTAACAATGTCCTTTTATATTGTATTTGGTTGGTAAAATTATTTATATACCTATGAACCATTAAGTATCTTTACAAATTCTTAACAATTTTATAGATTTATTAATTTATATTAAAATTTGTAGGATGCCTCATCGTCCAAGGACAAGTTTTCAAAATGAAGAGCAACGAAGAGAGCATCAAAGAGAATACGCTCGAAATTATATGAGACAACGACGTGAACAAATGGCTAATGCACAAAGAGAGGAAGCAAGGAGTTTTACAACTGAAGAGTAACAAATAGAACAAAGGAGAGAATATGCTCAGAACTATATGAGACAACGACATGAACAAATGAATGATGTACAAAGACAAGAAGAAAGGATTCGTCAAAACCAAAATGATAGAGAAAGAAGCCTTAAACATAGGGTAGATATGACAACAGAAGAGATTGAAGCAGAAATGAGACAACATGCAGATAAAATGATAACATGTTGTTCACAAATTCAAAGAGCTATGCATTTTGATCAATTGAATGAGATAGAAAGACAACAAATACAAGTGCGCAATCGTGAATCAGTTAAAATACATCATCAATCTCATGGGAATGTTGAGGTTAGTTTTGAAGGGGTGAATTCTATTACAATAGATCGTGTGCTACAAACACCAAATGATAGAATTCAAAATGTAATGAATGTTGATAATAGAAGAGATCAAGAAGTAATTAATAATAATACAACTACTGAGATTGATTTGAAAAGTCTACAAATGATATTTCAAAATGGACTAGATAAACTTTCTACACCAAGTATGTGTTATATTTGTGAAGAGAGTTATCCTGCAATGAAGGTTGTATGGGTACTTGAGGGCCCTATTTGGAATCAATATCAACAAGAGAGTAATGAACATCAATTTTCAGCATTAAAAAATATGGATCCTTGTCCACAACCATCATAACTTGCAAATTTAACACAAATAGAGGAAATGTTGATAGCAAGTGTCAACCCAACACTTCAAGTAACACATGCAACTGGAGGGAAATACAAATATAAAGGACATACCATAAGTTTTCCACAAGAAGTGAGAGAAATAGCTAAAATTTTACCACATCGAATAAAAGATTTACCAGTCATTTTGTTCAAAAAAAGGATTAGCATGGAACAACTTATAATTTTATAGTTAATAGAGAAAGGGTATATAGAGCACTTAAATATAAAATAGAACATGATAGGTTCTATAAAGATGTTCAAATTGATGAAAATGTGCTTACTGAACTTACATGTAATTCAGATAAAAAAAAAATTGACCAACGAAATTCTATTTATATGGAGTTTGATTCAAATGCAAATGAGTATGTTTCAAAGGATGCAAGGGTCATGTTAACATCTAATTTATGGATAGAAGAAGGTCTTGTGAATGGAGCTTTAGGATACATAAAAAATATCATATACAAAACTGGATGTGGCCCACCAGATCCACCTACATATGTTATGGTTGAATTTGATAATTACTCTGGAATTCCTTTTGAAGATGCATCTCCAAATTTAATTCCAATTTCACCAATACAAAGGGGCCGCACACGTCAATTTCCCCTATGATTGGCTTGGGCACTAATGATCCACAAATCACAAGGATTAACTCTTTCCAAGGAAACAATTGATATAGGACCAAGAGAAAGGGAATGATTAACATTTGTTGGTATATCACATGTTAAGTCTTTGGATGGAATTAGAATCTCACCACCATTTACATATGATCATTATGAAAAAATGAAGATAGGAAAGCAACTCGCCAAAAGAAAAGCAAAGGAAGAAAGACTAAAATCTTTGGAAACATAACATTTTTATGTGATGTATATATTTTTTGAGTGAATTCTTCTATTAATATTGATATTAAATTTTTGGTATAAAAGATGAATTGTCTCATTCATTACGAATTCCTATTGTACACATCTCTTTGTGCATTTGAATAAATATTATATGAATCACAATTTGTAAAGTATTATAATTCTTTATTTAAAATAAAATATGTGATAAATTACTATTTTACATTGTGTGTTGCAGATGCTACTAGCTTATCTATCTTAATATATTAATCTATATATTATACGCCAAGAGATATCATTTTTGAGGCGTATTATTTTCGCTTTTTTCTTTTTGAATTTAAAAAATACGCCTCAAAAATGATATCTCTCGGCGTATAATATATAGATTAATATATTAAGATAGATAATAGTTAATTAGAGGGAACAAATAGTCACCACCATGAGCTATGATGATTCTGAGATTTTGATTTTAAGCCATGATTCTTCATCTACAAATGGTTTCAAGATAGAAGAGTATCCTACGGATAAGGAAGAAGCTTGCCCCATCAAGACACAAGAGTTACTTGATGACATTTCCGAATGCTATTGGGAGGCCCAAGACAAAGAAGAATGGAAGGACCTCACTATAAGGTACAATGATTCTAAGTTTATGGATGATTCTAACCTTGAGATAGAAGAATGTCATGAGGATGATATAGAGAAGATTTTCCATGTTGAGAAACAAAATTTGGAGGAACAACCGAGGTTCAATGTGGATACCAAACCAATCATATTGGGTTCACATGAAGGAGGTATGAGTTCATTAGATACTCTTTCATTGTCTTTGCATCAGGGTTTGGATATGTTGGAAACAAAAGTTGCCTATGCACATGATGATGAGCCTAGAAAGTTGGGTAAGATTGAGTTGGCATTGCGTGGTTCTAAGGAAGCTGAGGATCTCATAATTGTGAAGGATCATGTGGTTGAAGATTCGACACATTGCTTCAATGGTGATCCTCCAACGGGGTACTATGATCATACATCCACACAGGAGAGCCTTACAGTTTGGAAGGAACAAATAGAGAAGGTGCATGAGAACATTGGAGCTGAAGACTATACTCATTATGACTTCCCCTTGATTGAGTATGATGAGTATCATGAGGACAAAACTGAGGAGGAAACTAAGTCGGAGAGACATGAAGAAGAGGCACGTTCAGAGACCTGGCATGAGAGCATGAGTGCACATCCATTGGAAAGACAACTTGAGGTCAGCAAAGGTATGATTGGGCAAACTCTACATCACCTTGAGTATATTCCTAAGTTGATAGCGACTTTGTGTTGGAAGATTTTAGACAAACATGATGACTCTGAGGAATTGCATGAGCCTAAGGAATCCTTGATGGTAGTCACGTCCAACTACTTCTATTTGTTGGCAGATAGAGGTTATCTACTCAGATTGAGTAAGATATGCTATGATGTTTTGAGAGGGGAAGAAGATAAGGTGGATGAGCATGGTGGAGATTCGAGCACCTCACAATCTCATACAGAGGTTGCATCCATGGAAGAAGACAACTTGAAGACAGTCCAAGAAAGGATTATGGAAGATGAATCTGAAGGATCCTATGATGAAGATATAGGGACATACATACATGATGATCATAGCGACATTATCACAAGGTACAAAGTAAAATCAGATTTTGATATACATTCTAACAACTCATTGTCTTGGCATAGTCTTGAGGTTGATTGGGAGAATCAGTTAAAGGTGACTAAGAAGGTGAAGGTTTGAACCATGTCTAAGCTGGATGGCACAAGGAGTGCCCTTAAAGATGCCATATAGAGGGCAAATACAGGATAGGGTGAACCAAGCATCAGCCTTAGAGATTTGGGAGAAATGAAGGCCACTATGCGAGGAGTTAGAGCTGTAACAAGAATTGTAGCCATTGATAGGGATAACTTGACTCGTGGGATGGTCTGGAATAGGAACAAAATTAGGCCAGAAACAAAATTCGACTATTACACACAGCTGTTCGGACCATTCAGGGTTCTAATGTCATTGAGCCTTAGAGCACTAGAACCAAAACCTTATATTGGAGGTGTGAAAGTAGTTGGAGCCATTGGAGTAGGTGCAGCCAAGCCAATTCTGTTACTGCTTTTTCTTGAGGGCTTAGAAATGCAGATCTAGAACTCTAGCAAGGAGGGGAAAGGTGGCCTCAACGGAAGAGCTGGAACTGACTTTATACAGAAGGAGAAAGAGGTTCAGCGTGGTTTGGAAGTTGATGATGTCGGAAAAAGGTGTGCAAGCTTGAAGGATGTGGCGAACAGACTTCCTTATTTCTGCATCTCATTCTTGGAAAGGCAGAGCATTGATCGTATTGATATTGATAAACTCTTGGCTCTATTCATCAACCCGCAGTTCCATGCTCTTCAAGATAAATGCTACTCATTTAAGCGGGAAATTATTGCTGGAGAAAAGATAAGAATAGAGTATGAAAAGAAAGTTACACAGCTCAAACTTCACGACAACAACGGGGAGGATTCTCATCTGGTTGATGCTACAAGGACTGCAATAAAAAGCTTACAAACAAGAATTAAGTTTGCAATGCCAGTAGTTGACTCAATATCAAAGAGAATACATCTGTTGAGGGACGAAGAGTTGCAGCCACAAGTTGTGGAATTGAGAGAAGGGTTCCTGAGAATGTGGAAGGTAATACTTGAAAATCAAAATAAGATTATCGCAGCAGTTAAATCCCTGGGTTGTGTTGTTGCTAGTGATGTATCCAATGCAGCACATCTAAAGGCAACTATGGACCTAGAAAATGAACTTCAAAATTGGTATGCATGTGTCAACAATTGGGTTGGAGGCCAGAGGGATTATGTTCAAGCTTTGAAGGGGAGGTTTTTGAAGTGCCTTCATCAAGGGTCTGAGCAAACTCCTCTTGATAAACCTGTACCATTTTTCCCTCACAGGATTGGTGCACCCTCTGTGCTTATCATTTGCCATGATTGGTCTCAAGCATTTAATAAAATGTCAAAAAGGCAAGTTGTTAATGCTATAGGAAAATTCACAGCGGCTATGAGACAAGTGTTGGAACATCAGGACGAAGAGCAGCGTCAGAAGAGGAACCCTGAGTTTCTTGAAAAGGATCTAGTTGGAAGGGTTCATTTAGTGGAAAAAATGGAAAGCAAATTGCATGAACCTCAACCCTCATCTGATAAGGAATTTGAATCAGATATAGGACAAGCTAGTGCTGGTTTGGCTGAACAACAGATTTATATAGAGTCTTTTAGGGAAAAAGTAGAGGGGGAGAATGTAAGGCATCATGAAGCTATGCAAAAAGCTCGCAATGTCACCTTGAGCACTTTACAAACAGATCAGCCAACTCAAAGAAAGGAAAAGCTTGCAGGTGCAAATTCGTATATTGTTGAACTCGAAACTGAAGTTGATGACATGCAAATGCGTAACATAAATTCTCAACATGAGGGAATGGAACTGCAGACCTTGAGGAGTTGGTTACATGAAGCTTGCAAGCAGAATGAATTGGAACTTTGGCCTTACAGGAGTGATCATCCAAGAGTCGTCATTGCTTGGGGACAAGCAATCTTCGAGGCGGGAGGACTGTCATGTTCCCGATTTGGAACATGTCTCCAGCAAAACTGAAAGAGCATTTTTTAATGCTAAATTAAAATTGTTGGTGTAAATAATTATTTTACTTTTAAGCTTACTTAAGGAATGCATATCATTATAAGTTGCACTTGTGACACCTAGTTATTTGCATCTTGCATCTAGGTTTGTGCATACATTGAGAGATGTGATTAGGACACTTAGGGAAGTGTGTGTAGGAGAAATCCCACTCTTTGTGGTGTGATCTAGTTATCACCTTTTATCTCCACTTTTCATGGCATGATAATTCCACTTTAGGTGGGTGATCCACCTTTCATGGAATTATCTATTATTTCTTTCTACCTACCCTGCACATGATTGGAACACTTGTCTCATTCATGCCCTTCATTGTGTCCTAGCTTGCCTTTATAAGCAAGCCTTGTACATTCTTGTAATTGTCTATCTTCATGCATATTGAGAATACAATCATCATATTCTCTCATCTTGTCTCTCTCTTTTGTGCTATGTTTAGTCTCTTGATCCTATTGTTGCTTTTCATAAGTTCTTACAAAAATAATATTAAATAATTAAATAATAATAATAAATGATAATAATATTTAATAATAATATTAGATATAAATTAAATTATTAAATAAATAACATTTAAATTTAAATAAATATGTATAATCTGGGCCGACTTTTCCATGTTGGCGGATGAAATAGTATTTATAGGGATCACTACTCTACTCGAAGGCATCATGGAATAGAATCATGGAATCGAGACCGCGTAGCGTGTTTCCTCCTGGTGGGATGTAGTCACCATCAGTGGTCTGTGATTACATTTGCCATCTCTCCAGCAATACACGTTCTCTTCGACGCCTACATTCTTCTTAGTAGAATCAACACGACTATCCCAAGAGGTTTTGTGAGATATTCAAAGAGGCTTTATTACTCCAGAACACTCACTCGCGCGGGAGGTCAAGGTAGCATCATTTGCAAGGGCCGTGACATCTGACATCATACCCTCTCATCGTGGCATTGGCACGATATTGCCGGGAGCCCATTCACTTCACCAGTCGGGATAATTAACCAGCGATACCCATCCTCTGAGGATCGACACATTGGGAGCATTAGAGATCTGAGGGAAACTCACTCACTTCCCATGACAACATTATCTCCAGTCTGGGCACGGATCACTCGCAAGAAGTGAAGGATCAGTGGGACGCACCATTACAAGCATGATCTTCATTGGCGGGAGTTGAGACGAGTCTAAAGGTCATCGCAATCCAATCAGTAACGGGGTTTCTTCTGCCAAGTTATCAGATTGTAATATGACAGCATCTCATGCGTGATTTGGCCTGTAGCTGTTTGCGATAATTTATGGATCTCCATTTTGTGTATGTTCTGCGATTGCAATTCTGGACAGTATTATTTCTTCCCAACGATATTCTATATGGTTAATTATACTTTGTGATCTTTATATTGTGAGAACCTTTGGATATTACTGTTGTCGTTTTGGGAACTAGATTTATCTGTTATATAGCTGTTGTGGTTACCACTCGAGTTCTCATCACGAATGTTAGTCAACTCTGATTTATTAAACAAAAAAAATCATTACATTGGTATTCGCACATTTGCATATTTTGTTTGGAATTATTGTGAGTCCATCCCTGGCATTTTACACAAAATATCATTGACAAAAGGTCATAAAGCTTCTTGGATAAGCAGTTCCAAAATCACATTTCTAATAATGAGGACATCACCGAACTGCCATTTTTCCTACTATAGCCATTTCATTAGGGTTCTCAAAATTGGCGAGATCTGCATTTTAAAGATATTTTACAATCAATTTGACATTTCTAGAGACACTATCTTCCAACTATCAGATCAGCTATTCAAACAGTGGTCCCCTTTTTGTCCTCTTCAAATTTTCTTCTGGAGTGAATGTCTTAAGGCCTACCTTCACAAGTTCTTCAGGCAATCCTGAAGCTCCATGCAAGACCAGGACAACTCCCTTTTTCGATGCAGTAGCATGTAATTCCTGGAATGGAAAAAGATAAGGCACAAACCCATTCTGCCATTAGAAGTAATTCCTTCAGCTTTTTTTAACAATTTTACAAAGTTCATACAAGAGTTCCAGTCCAACACAAGTTTTTCTGGTGATAAAATCAAAAGTAAAAATGGTTTGTCTAATTTTAATATTTTAAAACAAAAAGCGCATAAAGAAGAATTTCTATTCATTCTACTTATAAGGAAAAATAAACACATGATAGGCATCGACTCCTCGAAGCTATTAATTGTAGCATTTTTTCCCAGAATGTTGGTGTCCTAAAGTGTGCTTCCCACATTTATGAATGGGATGACAACTACATTCTCTGGATAGTAACAAGGAATCGGGCATATCCTTGAATTTTTTTCTGCGTTTCAAACCTTGCAATGGACAATCCCATCATAAATTATGCAAAAATGGTTTTTACTTATGGCTTCAGTAAACAACTCATTAAGAAAACCAGGCTTCAAATCCTAGGACAAATCTGCGAATAATCAGTTAATAATAATATTTCGTTTCAAATGTAAGTTGCCATGAATATGGTCATCTTCTATGAAACTAACAGCAACATAGTTGGAGAACACACAAACTGAGAAAGAAAAATGTATCACTCAACACAACACTAAGTCACATTTTCCTCTAAATTAATTCTTTTCCCAGCCTGTCTCTAACAATGGAAATGGAACAGCAGAAAAGTACAGAAATTCAAGGTAAGTAAACCTTTAAAAAGTCCCAACAAAATAATGTAGTTTTCCTGAAAATGAAACAGAAGAAACATGCGAGCAGTTGATTAGAAAATCAACTCATCTCATATGCATACTGACATCTCTATACAAAACAAAGACTAATACAAAAAGGAAATACCTAGTGATATCAACATTTAGTCAGCATTTATGGCATAGGGTTATCAAAAACCTTGTTTAAAATTATGTTAGCGTTTTAATTCTCTCTTTCAAGACAACTCAAACCAAAAAAATGATAAAACCTCTCTTCAAATTATGAAGGGAACTCCTTGAGATCTAAAACTAACCTAGACAGTAAGATATAGACAAAATATACATTTATAAACACTCAACAATATTCTCCTACGGGTTTTTCATAAAATGAAATAACCACCCATCTACTTGTCATTCTGCCTTGAGTATGAGAAAAAAATTGGTAATTGCCCTTATTTCACAAGTGAGATTTTTTTATTTTGTGAATGGATGCAACTAATCTAAACACAATCACCACAGCAACTTCTTATTGGCTAAAACAGAAACAGAGACCAACAATTTGATGCAAACAACATATCAAAGGGATAACACCTTCAATATGGGATGACACAATTCCAAGGACCAAATAACTAAGTTGCAAGAAAAGCTACTACTTAGAACAAGAAACGAACTCAATACAAAGCTTGACAATGTTATTCAATTTCAGCAGCATGAACAGTTCCTTCTGTGAAAAAAACTTATAGGCCATCTGAGTAATTCAAAATTCAAATGATCATACCAGGAGATAGATCCTAGTGCAATCTATAATTACCAAGTAAACCTAACCTTGAAGTCAATGACAAGGTTGGCATTCCTTTTCTCAAACTTTTGTTTTCTAATCTATGAAGGTGAATTTTCGCATACACTGAGTTTTTATAATGCTCATGAGTATTACCTATCAATTTTCTGGAGAATGATTGGTTGTACATATAATGATGAATATGTTATGAAAGACTAATTCACAAGAAATTAACCATAAGAAATCAAGGATATTATGGAAGAGGTACAGATAAAAGATTTCCAGTGGTGTTAACAGAACAAGTAGACGAATCAAAACAAACAAGCAGCAAAATTATTAAATATTCCGGTGGTGTAACAGAACAAAGTAACGGGAACAAAACAAAAGAGCAGCACAATTATTTCATAATTTTAATAATTAATAGATAATAAAGTTCAGTTCACCTTAAGAAGATCAAGCCTAAGATTAGGTCCACTTGGAGGATATTTTCCATGGACGTTTCCAATGCATACAGCAAGAGCATCAACTCCTGTTTGACTTAAGAACTCCTCAGCCTGAAATGCATTAAGGTAATTAGCGGCTCAGCAGAACTTATACTTTTCAAACATAATGACCGACAGTTAGCTGTATGAAGAATGCTAAGAATGTGACTCCTTGAAGCATCTGACCTGGATCAAATCTGTAAGCTTTGCCTCGTACTCCTCAACTGTCAGATTATCTTCTGTACCTGATAATCGCCCTAGCTCAGCTTCCACTGTCATGTTCTTTGCATGGGCCATGGTTGTTATGTATTTAGTATATGAAATATTCTCACTGAAAGGAAGATGTGAACCGTCCACCATTACTGAGTCAACACCCTAATAAACAATCACATACACAACACCATGACTGACAGTAATTGCATATACAGAGATATTAATTCTGTGTAGTTATGAAGATGCATTTTTTCTGATAGCTCTAAAAGCTTCCATAAGTTATCATGGACATAATTACATTCGAAGAAGTAAGAAAAAAAATTCAACCACTGTAATGATATCACCATGGAGCAGGTGATGGCACAAGCATGTTACAGTATGGATTTGTTTCATTCTATAAAGTACAGCCAAATCATTTATTCAGATACTAAAAGATGTTTCGAATCTGAAAAACTGTTGTGATACCATTCCATATAACATACCATCTCCAAAGTCTCAACCAATTCCTGCTTTTCAGTTCCGTGATCAATATGCACTGTGATTGGAACCTGTCAAAGTGAGTTGAATGTTAAGCACTGTTGAGAATACAAAGCCTACAGACAGACATGAGGCAATTTTAAGTATCAAAGAAGAAATTTGTGATAATTCATTATGTAATTCTACTGAAACGACTTTGTTTCACATTTAAACAGGACAGAGAACAACCAAGTTCAGTTTATGTATGCCATCCTACACAAGATCATTCATTTCATTGGAAGTTCTAGCTGGAGGCTTAAATGGATTCTGAAATTGCAAAGCAACTCCATAGCTACTTCTGCAAATCTTGTGCTCCATAAGTACCAACACTTGGTAGCTGGAATGGTAGCAGCAGTTCATAGAGTAATAATAGAAGCAAAAGCAGAGGTAGTTTTTTAGGTCATCACTGAACGAGTGACTAAAATGCCAAGTGAGAAAGCCCTTGTAGACATCCAAGAGGGGACTATTTTCCATTTACCTTTACATATTCAAAATGCTCCTAGGTTTTGAGTCTTTGACAATATGGCAGAGTATAGTAAACTCAAACTTAAAAATGGACAGGCTGAATGTATCATGATTTGATGGTAGTGATATGGTCAAAGAAATACAACAACCTGGAACAGAGCACTTCCTACCATACAAAGTTCTGCCGTTGCACTTTGAAATATTTTGATAATTTTTGTTTCTCATTTTAAGTCCTATAAATACATTATGTTTGTTTTAATGATCAGATTAGAGCACAGAAAATTAATTCAAAATTCAACAAAATAACACAACAGATACCTGGGAAAACCTCCACTTGAGGGAGAAAACCAGAAACAATATATATAATGGTATTTGATCTCCACATGCTTAGTTTTGTCATGAAACATAGGGTTGACAAAAGCTTCACACAACTCTAGTTATCACAATTAATGATAGTAGGCTCCATTGATTGTCCAAACAATCTTGCAAGGAGCTTACAAAGCCACACTGCTTCCCGAGCTGCATTACAAGCTGCAATATACTCTGCCTCTACTATACTCAATGCTACAGATGACTGCTTCCTGTTGCACCAAGATATCATCACAGACCCCAAACTGAAGCAACATCTAGAGGTGCTCTTCCAATCAGTGACACACCTTGCCCAATCAAAATCAAAATAACCATGCAGCTTCAACTCCACACCTGAAGAATATCTCAACCCATATCCAACTGTGCCACACAAGTATCTCTAAGATATGTTT
>VDFB02268777.1:0-28695 GCA_007258455.2 Sequoia sempervirens
GTTTTAGTCATCGAAACCCTCAAAAAACCTAGTCATGTATCTTTGTCTCAAGACTTGATCTTTCTTCTTTGTTTTAGAGCTTCGTATGGGAAAACCATGTAAACGAAAGTTGTTCCTCATGGTCCCAAGGTTCTAGTGGTTTTGTGAGCTAGTTCTTATGTGTTGTTATTGAGAACTTATGGCTTCTCTTGCCTCGTTTTGCATGCCTTCTTCCGAAATTGTCTGGTTGTCAAACCTAGGGTTAGGGAGATAGTGCACCTAGTCTTGTGAAGACTTGAGAAGGTTGTAATCCTTCAGGGTTGGCCTTGTTGGTCTCATCCACATCCCTCATAGGTCATGGGGTGTTGTGGAGTAGTATTCTTCCATTGTGTGATGTCACGTTGTGACAAAACATCTTGGGAAATGTGCGGTTGTCAGGTAGTGGTTCGTCGTCATTCCAATTAGTGGAGAGTTATGCCTCTTCGTTAGGCAACCTCTTGTGAAGGTTTGCTCCTATATTTAGATTTGTTTAGTGTGTACGGATGTGGATTGGAGGTTGATAATTCCCTCATCCTATCCTGGTGTGGTGTTGCAAGAGAACGCGGTCGTGGTTTAGTAACCAATCACCATGTAGGTGTTTTCCTCTCTATCTTGTTTGTTTGTCATAGTGGATTTATCCCACGAATGGTTAGTCTTCCACTGTTGCCACCTTGCTTATGCAATGGTGAATTTGTCTTGTTGTTCTTGTCATTGTGACACTCCTATGCACGTTGTTGTGCAAGTGCGACATGTCATTGTTGCATTATCAATGTCATTGTCATTGTTTCAAAAATAAAAGTTGTTCCATTAGGTTTTGTTCTAAGCATGTCAGCTTGGGGCATTACAATACCCAATTCACAAGATCAATGAGCTTATTGATGAGATACATGGAGCAGTCTATTTCTCAAAGATAGACCTCAAAACAAAATATTAGTAGAACAGGATTTGAGATGAGGACATTACAAGACAGTTTTTAGGTGTCACTTTGGACATTATGAGTTTTTAGTCATGCCATTTGTTTTGACTAATGCTCCAACCACTTTTTAGTCTTGCATAAGTCCAATGTTCAACAGTCAATTGAGAAAATTTGTTTTGGTTTTTTTTCATGATATCCTCATCTATAGCAAGACTTGGAAAGAACACTTGAGACATTTGAATGAAGTTTTGGGCATTCTAGAGGTATAGGAATTATTTGCAATGGAATCCAAGTGTGAATTTGGAATGATTGAGAATCTGAGATTTTGTATCTAGGTCATGTTATCAATGCTTGGAGAGTTCAAGTTGATCAAGAGAAGATACAAGCTATCTTGGATTGGTCTCCCCAAAAGACTTTAACGCAATTGAGAGGACTCTTCGAACTCAACAACTACTACCAAAGATTTGTTAAGTGATTCTCACAATTGGAAGCACCTTTTAACTAATTTGACTAAGAAGGGAGCTTTCACATTTACTGACACAACATAGCAAGCTTTTGACAAGCTCAAGGAGGTGATGAATTCATGTCATATGTTGGCTGTTCCTATTTTCTCACTTCCCTTTGTGTTAGAATGTGATGCATCTGTAGAAGGGATTAGAGCAATTCTAATGCAAAATTAGCACCCAATAGCTTTTGAGAGCCGCAAATTCAATGAGGCAATGAGAAGGTTCTCAATCTACAACAAAAAGATGTTGGCCATCATCCATACACTGACCAAGTTCAAGCAATATCTAGTTGGTGGTAAATTTGTGGTGAAAACAGACAACAACTTGAAGTACTTTCTCAACCAAAAGGATTTGAATAAAGGACAATAGATATGACTAAGTAAACTCCAAGCCTATGACTTTGACATTGAATATATTAAAAGGAAAAAAAGTATAGTAGCACATGCCTTGTCAAGGAAGCCCACTCTATTCTCTATCACTAATATTTCAATAGATTGGAAAGATGGAATCATAGTATTATATTGTAAGAATACCTTTGCTCCTAACATCATGGAAGGCAAGTTGAAAGAT
Source organism: Sequoia sempervirens (assembly GCA_007258455.2). Lineage (NCBI taxonomy): Eukaryota > Viridiplantae > Streptophyta > Pinopsida > Cupressales > Cupressaceae > Sequoia > Sequoia sempervirens. The sequence goes on from VDFB02268777.1 coordinate 2,011, forward strand.
GATAAATATCGAGTAGCAAATGAGCTCATGCTCTACAAGGATAGAGAATATCTTGTCCTTGAGTCAAAAATGAAGGATAAAAATTTTAAGGACAATCCATGATACCCCCTTGGTAGGGCATTCAAGGTATTTCAAGACATACAAACAAATCAAGGAAAGGTTCACTTAAAAAGGAATCAATGCCTTAAGCACATCAAAGAATGCATGGTTTGTCAACAAAATAAGATTGAGCAATATTTTCTAGTAGGTCCAATGCAGACTCTACCAATTCCAAATCAGAAATGAGAGAGCATCTCAATAGATTTCATCATAGGACTCTCAAAGGTTCATGGTAAGGATTTTATCTTTGTTGTGACTGATAGACTTAACAAGTATGCATATTTTTTCACTATCTCTTCTAAAAATAAGGCATCTCAAGTATTTAAATTATTCTTCAAAAAGTTTTTAGACTCCATGATTTGCCTCGAACAATATTAAGTGATAGAAATAGCAAATTCCTCAATCTTTTCTAGCAAGAGCTCTTCAAATTGACAGGAATTGAGCTTACTCCTTGAACAAGTTATCACCCACAAACTGATGGGCAAATTGAAATTGTGAACAAATGGATTGAGGGTTACTTACGACACTATGTAACAAGACAGCAAAAGGCATGGATCAACTGGCTCTATCTTTGAGAGCGTTGCTATAATACTACACATCACATGTCCATTGCTACAATTCCTTTCAAAGTTTTATATGTATATGATGCTTTATCTTTTTATGGATTTGATCATCATTGACAACAAAATACCAAAAGCAAAAGACTTGATTCAACAAAGCCAAGAAACTTTGAAAATACTTAAGGAAAATCTCCAACTGGCTCAAAATCAGCAAAAGACGTATGCAAATTGGCACAAATTGGAAAGAACTTTTGAAATTGGTTATTTGGTTTTTTGAAAGTTGCAACCTTATAGACAATCATTCCTCAAGAGAAGTGTAGCTAAAAAGCTCGAGCTGCATTTCTATGGACCCAATAGGATCTTGAGGAGGATTGGAGAGGTTGCTCATAAACTATAGTTACTAGAACGAAGCAGAATTCATAATATGTTTCATGTCTCAAAAAGGCACTTGGTCAACAAATCACAACTTCAGTAGAGTTGCCTCCACTTGATGATGAAGACAAGTTGATTCTCGTACTCGAAGCGATCATGAATGTGTGGAGAGAAAATTGAGAAACAAGAGCATTTCAAAATATTTGGTCCGTTGAAGTGAACTTCCAACAAAAGATGCCACTTGGAAAGAAGAGCAAATTTTAGAGAATTCAAATTTGCAATTGTTTGAGGGCAAGCACTTTTGGTAAGGGAGGACTATCATGTCTCCTGCTCAAGCATAAGTCCAATGAAAACCCTTAGCCTATTATTTTATTTCCATAGGCTAATGGAGTGGTGCAAGGGAAATAATTTAATAATTTGACCTAAGTTGTTGAAAAATAAATTTTAAATTATTCAAAAAGACAACTTATGTTTTATTATTATTATAAAAAATTGTTTTAAAAGAGGGGCCAAAATTGATGTTAGAAATGGGGTTCAAATTCAAAAATAAAAGTTTGGAGTGAAATGTTACACCCTGTTTCTCAGTTACCGGATCACTTTTACCTTTATGAGTAAATATGATATTAAATGCAAAATTATGACTTTAATATGTTCAATGGGTGAATGAAATACATGAATATGCATTATGATGTTATTGCTTTTTAATGCTTTAATGGTTCAAATGATACATGAGGGATATGATTTTCATGTGATCGGCTAACTACGTTTATGATGCACTAAGTTCGATGCAGGAAAGAATCAAGCCCTCCAATAAGGAGAGGGAGAGTATTACCGAGGAGAGGAGTTTGGTATGGTAACCACTAATTTACCTACTTGAGCTATCACACACCCACGACCTAGTTTAGTCTAGTTAAGTCAAGTTAGTCTAGGATTCGGTAAGTAAAACCTTGGTCAATGCTTCTGGGATGAATGAAATGTTGGAGTTAATGTCAGTATGTGTTGAACCACGTTGTTGTTCTTTTCAGTTGATGGGAAGATAGGGTTAATTGCTTATGATTCCCTTTTGTTCGTCTTGGCGATTTGAGTTAAATGTCTTTGATGAGTTTGAGATACTTGAAGGTTGTGAATGGTTAAGTATATAGGTACGTGTATATATATATATATTAAATATACATGTATATATACAGTCAACGATGTACACATATGGTCATATGCACGTATGAGCATGCGTAGACAGAAATGCCTAAGTATACCTATGTGCAAAAATGCAATATGTGTGTGATTGATCGATATGTATATATATGTATGTATTTAATATGGACCATATATACCATATATATATATATATCAATGCTTATTAAAGGCCATTAAAAAGGCCGATATATATGAACCAAAAGGTGGCGATAAGAGGCGTATGTGATGAGAGTTGTTATACAACTCAAAATGCAAAAGCTCTAAGTTATTTTAGCTGTTTAAACTGTCGCCCAAATCACCCAAATTAGGGCGCAACCAATGCAAGTAATAAGTAACAATAAAAGACAAAAGAAAATAGGAAACCAAACTGCCAACTTGTTGTCACGTTACCAAGCTTTTGACTTGGTAAAAGAAGAGAAGAATGGCTCAATTCAAGTCGACTCAGCCTAGGAAGTAAAATCAGAATTTGCAAGGACTGTGTATGTGTCATTTTAACGTGCTATTTTTCTGCCAGCAAAGTGAAATAGAGGTGACTCGACCATGTTTTAGAAACTGATTTTATTTGGACTGTATATGTGTTAGAATTGATTCTCTTAGCTGCCATATTTCACCAATTTTGCTTAGTCGACCTGTTTAGAGGTGGAGTTGATTTTGGATTTGTGTTTATAGTTTTAGAGGTGGCAAAAGGATGAAAAAGGTGGCAAATGTTGTTGATGTTATAGCGGCAGGAGATATCTTTCTCTCAAAATTTAAATAATTAATAATTAATAAGGCAAATCGGCCTTAATTATAAATTATATTTTTTATTTTTTATTCCTTAAAAGTGGCCGACCTAAATGAAGAGACACCTTGTTTTGTATATATACAAGGTGAAGTTGATTCATCAAATCATCAATTCAATTCCTTTCATTCACACCTTATTTTCAGCAGACTTCGCATCTGATTATCAGCAGACTTTCACATAATATTGGCAGCAGATATTCACTTCTCTTTAGCAGCAAGTGTTAATCTTTATCAGCAGCAAGTGGTTGCCTTTCTTGACAGTTCAGAGTTGTTGAAGCAGATCAGATTTAAATAAGATTAATATTCAATTGTATCAAGAAGAGATTCTCATCATTATTTGTGTCAAGTTCGCCATTGAGAAGGGTCTGACTGTAAATCAGATTTCTGCTCTTATTTATTCTATATATAAGAGATATATTTTGTTGGGTTTTTCTCCCTCAAGAAGGAGGGTTTTCCTAGGGTAAACTACTGTGCTCATTTGTCTTATGTGGGATATATTTCGGCTTACATTTCTGATCCTAAACTAACATGGTATCAAAGCGGGCCTAAGAAAAGATCTGATCAGATTAGCAGTCAGCAACTCCTTCATCTGCAGATCTAGGGAAATATTGAAGTTTTGAGGTTGCAAATTAGTTACAGAAATTATTACATACCTAAGATCTTTAGAAGGAAGGTGAATTTGTGCGGAAAAGAGAAGAGCGTGCCAAGTGTCAAGATAGGCTTAGGGATGATGCTGAGCATTCAAACTCTCTCTCTGGAAACCCAAGGTACTCATTGCATTAGAGGAGAATGATCTTCTTGATTTCGTTGAAAGTGATATGCCCGAGCCTTCCGATGATATTGAGAAAATCCAATGGAAGAAAAATGGCATCACGAGCTAGAAAATGATCATGATAGACTCTTGTGATGAATCACCTAGTACCAAGATCATCTCCAAGTTGAAGACAACTAAAAGAAATGTTTGATACTCTAAAAGGATTGTATGAGATCAACAACACCCTAAAGCCCTTGCAACCTTGCACCAACTTCACCAAAAATGGCTAAAGATGGCTTCAAAGATGATTTATGAAGAATCATTCCTGAGAGATGAAGATTGCTGCGCTGGAGATCAGTATGAGCAAACATTGAGGCTATATAATGGCAGTAAATGGTCTTCTTGCTATCTGCTGAAACCCTAAATATTCAAAGCATCTTGGGAGATTATTCAGAGTCATCAGTGGGAGATTGAGTCCTTTTGATGATTGTATTCAAGAAGAGTGATTGTTGGCAGCAGAGAGGAATCCAGGATGAGAATACGATACATGATGAATTGCAATTGTTTCTTAGCTACAATGATCACTTGAACTAATCAAAGTTCTTGCAATGACACAGAAAGAATCTAGACCGAAAGAGATCAAATTCTTCAAGAAAGATGGAAAGAAGGAAGGCACAGCAGAACACTCATTCTATGTTTCAGAAGTTGAAGAGGGGACAAGGTATGACTCACATGTCAACTTTTGCTTAGAGATTGTAAGTCCACTGACAATGCAAAGGTCGTTGTGACTTGCACTGCGGAAATCTAAGACATCTACACACTACAGAAGTATAGAAATCCAAGCTCTGAAAGATAGGGACAACTGTCAGAAGGTTCTAAATTCAATCTAATCGCATTGTCTTTCATTCAAAGAGGCTCGAGATATCAAGAGGAGGAGAGGGACAGAGGGACTGAACACAACTTCAGAGGCAAAGCAGAGGACTCAAGAAGCTGGACGTCAAGACTTAGAATGTCATTGCAGTAGGATGATCTTTGATCACATCACATGATCAAAATTGAAGACACTTGTTGTAAAATGTAATTTGATATTCTTTGAGTACGGAATGAAATATGAGGTAAAAGCCCTTGTAGTTGTGATATGTTCTCATGATAGATGTGAGAAATATGAGGTTTGATGAAGCCCATTGTAGCGTGATATTATCTCTGAATATGACAATGTGAGAAATATGAGGTGAAAGCCTTTGTAGCGTATATATTCCACTCTGAAGACGGTAGAGAAATAGCATGAAGTAAGTAAAACGTGATGCAAGCCCTTGAATAGATGGTAGAAATATGAGGTGAAAGACCCTTGTAGTGTATGACGTGACGGAGAAATATGAGGTGCAAGCACCTTAGTTCTGACTCTCTGAGACTCAGATAGAGACATCATGTTGAGAGATCCTCCATGATCGAGCATAATTAGATTTGCTTAAGCAGTCAAGTCAACTTTTCATCTAGGGCAGATCTTGAAGTATTGCAGATTTGAGGTTGCAAATTATTACAGACCTAAGGGCAGATCTTTGAAGGTGAATTTGTGCACAAGGTAGAAGATAGGCTTGATGGAGCTTCAAACTTCAACTCTTGTACTCATTGCATTAGAGGAGAATGATCTTCTTGATGTTGATATGAGCCTTCCACTGAGAAAATCCATAGACATGATAGACTATGAATCACCTAGTACCAATCATCTCCAAGTTGAAGACAGCTAAAGAAATGTTTGATACTCTAAAAGGATTGTATGAGATCAACTTTGCTTTGAACAACAACTTCACCATGTAAAAATGGCTAAAGATGATTCAGTCATCTCATTCTTTATGAAGATTGCTGATTTGATCAGTTGAGCGCTATTGGGGATATAATTGCGAGATCTTGATATAAATGGTCTTCCTCAATCTTGGAAAATTTAAATAATAAATAATTAGCATAAGATGTAGAAAATCAAGTTCTTGCTACACATACTTCTAGCCTTAATTATAAGAAGAAGAAGGATCTCTCTCACATTCAATGTTTTTATTTTTCGAGATAAATTCCTGTAAAAGTGGCCAACCTAAAGTGAAGGTTTCTTATTCTAAAGTCGATCACATTCTTGTTGGACGAGGAGGTCAGGAGGTTGATACTAGCTTCACACATCATCATGAAGACTTGTTGTAAGTTGATTCATCAAAGAAATATAAGGTGAAAGCCCTTGTAGCATATATTTCAGACGAAGAAATATGAGGTGAAAGCCCTTGTAGTGTATATTTCTCTGAGACGGAGAAATATGAGGTGCAAGCCCTTGTGACTCAGATAAGACATCATGTTGAGAGACTCCATGACGACATCATGTTGAGAGACTCTGTGATGAACTCTTTTTCACAAATGGGTGTAGCCATTGTGGGTGTCATGTTGAGAGACTCCATGACATGGATATCCAGAAAGATACCTCCCTTGCTAAGAGGGAGTGTTGATGTTATAGCGGCGAGAGATATTTTTCTCTCAAAATTTAAATAATAAATAATTAATAAGGCAAGTCGGCCTTAATTATAAATTATATTTTTTATTTTTTATTCCTTAAAAGTGGCCAACCTAAATGAAGAGACACCTTGTTTTGTATATATACAAGATGAAGTTGATTCATCAAATCATCAATTCAATTCCTTTCATTTGCACCTTATTTTCAGCAGACTTCGCATCTGATTATCAGCAGACTTTCACATAATATTGGCAGCAGATATTCGCTTCTCTTTAGCAGCAAGTGGTTTCCTTTCTTGACAGTTCAAAGTTGTTGAAGCAAATCAGATTTCAATAAGATTAATATTCAATTGTATCAAGAAGAGATTCTCATCATTCTTTGTGTCAAGTTCGCCCTTGAGAAGGGTCTGACTGTAAAGTAGATTTCTGCTCTTATTTATTCTAAATATAAGAGATATATTTTGCTGGGTTTTTCTCCCTCGAGGAGGGTTTTCCCAAGGTAAACTGCTGTGCTCATTTGTCTTATGTGTTGCATTATTTCTTGCTTACATTTCTGATTCTAAAACTAACAAATGTGAGAGCTAAACTATAGCATTAAATTTTTCAATATTTCTTATAAATAGAGGGCAGCCTCTTAGTTTTTGGCACTGGTCGGAAATTCATGTGTTTCCTTTGTTATTATTCTGCTGTAGTTTTCATTTGTGCAAAGCAGTGCTGAGTGCAAGTACTGAGAAGTGAGAGATATTTCTTGAGTGTTTGTGAGCTATTTGTTTGTAAGATTTGAGTGTTGGGAAAGAGGTTAAAGTTGGAGATAAGCTGAAAGTGGAAGGAGCAGCAAGAGGAGTTTTTGGAATTAAGCTTGAGGGCAATTTCTTCATTGGAAGCTAAAATTTCCAGGCATGCTAGTCATTCTTATCCATTATTATTTTCTAATTTGATATCATGTTTGCTATTATAGCAAGTGCTTGTGCAAATTGGTTGTTTGCTTATTGTAGCTATTGAAGAGAGTTTATGCAAAAAGCTAGAATGATTATAAGTTGGGTGGAGGAACCTTATTGGTATGATGTGTATATAATTACCATTAATGTAGTATTGAAGGTAGTAGTTTAATGAAGCTATCTAGAAGGTATTATTACAATATCTAGGCTATAGTAAGAAACATATAATCCTTGCATATGATTGATTGTATGGAAATGCAAAAGATAATATCATAGTAGAAATAACTTGCCATCATTGTATAGGGTATGACATTATGGAAACCTATGTTGGCAGTTTAACCATGTGGTATCACTAACGTTCTCAATAGTTTATAACCCTTGAAGATAGGAGAATAGTCTATTCCCTAGGGTTAGGGAATACACTTGAATATGATTATATTGATGTTCAACAATAGGGTTGAAGAACACAATAGAGATATATGTGTTCAAATTACCTTTTTAAAAGATGTAATATTATACCTGACCAAGAGTCTATACCTTTTCACAGTATTCTAATCTTAAATAGAGGAATTTACGTCTCGGCAACCCAAAGCCGTAATGCGAGCAGACTATAAGGTGCAGAAGCACAAACTCCTCTCAAGCTGAAAATGTCCTCCAAATTAGATATGAATTTAGTGTATATTGTAAACATGTGAATATATGAGTCATATTGAAAGAAAGGATTTATGATTGTTTATGAACATGGAAACATAGAAACCTTATAGGATAACTTGGAAAGAACCATGAGAAATGGAGAATAATCAAAAGGGCATGTTGATGAGAGAAATCAATTAGTTTGATATGCATGTTTGTAGCATTTGATGGTAATAGTCAAATAGTGATAATTAGAGCGTATTAGATCATAATATCTGAGATATCATAAGCCAAATGTATGCTTGCATGAAAATTGTGATCTTGGGAAATGGTATGATATAGAAGTGCTATGTTGAGATTGTCAGTTTATGATGTTATGTAAAGTTGTGTGTGTAATGGGGTTTGTTCCTGAGATTAGGATAAACCAAGGTTGGGAATAACCTAGTTGATCAGTTGGATCACTTGTATGTACATTACCTTTTGGGATGCAATCATGTTATGTGATATGTGGAATACTCTCGTCAAGAGTTATTATGGTCATGTTATTTACCAAATCGAGCAAGGGAGTGGGTGAACATACGACGCCATTTCATAGAAAGTGAGACACCACTTCATAGAAAGTGAGTTTGATTATATATATATATGAAATCTCTAGCCAGAGTAAGTGCAAGTTGCAACTGCTTGCACTTGTCGGTTCACTGTGAGCCAATATTGCATAACTAGGTTGGGAATGCCATGCATGTAGGTGGGTATCCACTGTATGGTAGCACTAGTTATGTAGGACACAACACCATGCTCAAATAAGCTTATATTATGAGGGTTACTCAACCAATCTCTTCGTCGAAGGGAGGGCCATCTTCCAGTTAGGTACATGTGCGGGGGACCACAGTAAGTCCGTGGTTGGAGGAAAAGCACTTGGGTGATACTCTTCCTCATGCAATCGACAACTAAGATTTGGGGATGTATGCTCCAATAGGAGGCATCTAGACCATTTGTACTTTGTTTCATTGAGCTCTTAAAAGCTATGTATGTAACCATGATCTTGTAGCTTTGTGGAAATCATTACATGGGATTATGTAATGTTATTTGAAAAATGAAATCATTACATGGGATTATGTAATGCTACTTTATTTATGTGATGGAAATTTGAAATGGGTTTATTTCGATTATGCATCTTTGTTATTGAATTGGAAAAATTTGATTACTATGTGTTGGTAAACTTGAACTGTTCACATATGGGTTAAAACTTAGGTGAAAACAATAGGTAAAACATTGGGCCTGTTACATGAGGAGAAAAAATAAATTATTATTTGTCCTCTAAAAGCCTATAAAGGGAGGAATTGAGGAATGGATCTGGTTACCAATTTCATATTATCAAATTCATTTCCCTTGGGAGTGAACATTGTTTATCTTTTATGCCTTAAGAGTCTAAGACAGAAACCCTTTGGCAAAGAATGGATGAAAGGATGAAAACCCTCATATTTATTTGAGTCATTCCATTTAGGAATTATCTTTGAGCTCAGTAGTTGCAAGTTTTTAGTATGTTTTAGTTGATGTGAAAATTTCCAGATGGAATTTCCATAACTCTGATTTAGATGATTTCAAAGTATTTATTCATTTGAATTTTCGATACTAAATATTTTAATATTGTTTTGGGCTATTCCTTGGCTGGCCATATCTCATAATGTAGATTGTATGTTGAAAAAGGTGCTGAATTTTCACGTGCTATTGTACCAAATAACAAATCACAACTTTTATTATATTTACTTGAGGAACCGCAACCTCATCTACTCTTGGCTGCACCTTTTGGCATTAAAAGGACTTTAGCACCAATGATTAATGGTGCTATTCCTTTAACGAGGCACCATACTATTTATATTAGAATCTTAGATTGTTGCTGCTGGGAATTAAAAGGGAATTGCAGCCTTCAAACAATTGGTAATAACTTTATACAGTTTGCCATTTATTTCAAAAGACAGCTGTACCTTCAAGGAGAGTTACATATTTGGAATGTATTTTTTATTTCATGTTTTTGGTATGATATTCTTGTAGATAAAAATAAGTGTTTCAAATCAGTAAAATAATATTTATTTATTGTAATTTTATGTGTGGTTTATTATCAGAAATATTACAAATATTGAAATTGATTCTTGCATGTAAGTCTGGATGGCTATGGTGCAAAGACACTAAAAAATCATTTACATTTCAGCATTATTGTTTCTAACCAGAATTTGTGCAATTCTCCACCAGATTCAATCTTTGCATTCAATATGAGGCTTGCCACTAAAAATTACTATATTATTTCTAGATTTTGCATCAGTTGCTATATTGAATTGTGCAGCTTATCATCAGTAAATATTTCATGTAATAATCAGATTAACCCCTTTCACTGTATGCTCTCACCTTGCCCACATTGGGATTTCGGTGATCAAAAAATGTTACAAAAATAAAATAAAAAATAGTTTGGGACATTACAACCACTCTCCTTATAGGTCCATCCAAAATTTAAATTCCATATATTGTGCCTAAAGAAAGTTGCGATGGTTGGATTCCAATACATATAGAGCTACAAGAATTGGAACAAGAAGTAAAAATCATCTTGGAATCTAAAGTAGTGATTAACTAATATGTTATGCAATTGCATAACATGGCCATCATTGAGCAACAGATCAACTAAAAGAGCTTATCAATTGAAGATGCTTGCTTGGCATGATATGATTTTTTTTCAAAATCATCCATAAATGTCTAGCATTAGGGAAAACACAGTTAAGAAGGTTGAGGCCAAATTACACCCCTAAAAATAAATGTTATCATGTGTGATCAAGTTTATGAGAAGGAGAATGTGACGCACTTCACCGTAGTATTCTTCTAGACATATAGTAGCTTCTTTAATTTTCCATTTTTGTTATGTTGGCCTAATTAAGGATTATGGAATTGGCCCAATTAGGATTATGGAATTGGCCCAACCTACTTGTATTTCTAAACATATAAGTAGACCTTTATTCTCAAGTCATTATTTGTGCGATACATTTTTGGATCATTGTATGTGGAGGTTTCCCATCAAAGTGGTTCTAATTTCTCATTCAATAATTCAGTACTTTAGCACTGTCCCTACATCTATCTATCTTATTTTCTTTGCTCCGTTTATGTCCCTAGCATTTTTGGGGATTGCTACTGCTATCTCTGTTATTCTACTTATGCAATATAGAATATCAGAACACTTTGCTTACTTAGCCAAGCCCTTTGTGGACATGCTGAGCCTTGGAGAGGTTATCTGCTACCATTCCTATGGCCAATCACAACTTCGTCGTGTCGGTCCTTCCCCAGTCATTTATGTGGCCACCTGCCACGCCTTTCCTAGACCCCCGCTAGCCACCTCGTTGAAAACAAAAACTCTAATTGGAAGGCCTCTTCATAACTCAATCACTGTACTCCTCTTTTTTGTGGTTATTGTCAGTAACCCAAATTCAGCAAGGTTCATCTATCAACCCAATTGAGCTAATTTCGAAAATAGTTACTGTTCCTAGAATTTTAATTATAAGTGGATTTTAAAAATTCAATAACAGATCTCTGAATTTTGTAAGTTAAATTTGAAATATATATTCTTCGGCTTCAAAAGAAAAATTATGAGCACGTGCAATGTCAAACAAACCACGGGTTTGTGCTAAATTGAACCAAATTGCCATAATGATGACGCGTAAATCTAAAAGTATCCATGAAAATACCTTGTACCCATGAGAGACATGAATTGATTGAATTGGGTATAAAAGAAAATTTGTATTAGGCGGTGCTTCTAAAATTTAGTATACAGGGCGTGAAGTGGGCGAGAATCAGAATTTATTGGTCATTGCTTCAAAATTTTATATTATAATATACAGGGATTGAATTGAGTATGGATAAAAAAAAACTAGATTCCAAAAATGAAAATTAGAGAGTAGAAAGTAATACCTATATCAAGGCGAACAATGGAAGAGTCCGAGTCCATAATAGCAATGCTTAATGATGATTTTCTTTCCTTCGCCCGCAAAGATCCGTAATCGGAACTCAAGGATCTACTTGTGTTTCAAAACGCGGTGAATTGTGGAACTGATTGCAAGGGATTTTTAAAAACTGTATTTGTCAAAAGCTTTTACCTCTGTGACAGAATCCAAAATGAATTCGCTAGGAAGAGGTCATACTCCAATAAAAATTTCCCTCGAAAAATTTTAGTGAAGCGATGAAGAGTCACGCCATACTTCTACTAGGAGAGAAGAAAATTTTTAACCGGGCTAAAGATAGTCGGCTCTACTATTTATTTCACTCTTTATTTTGGGTAAAATTTTCCTTCAGAAGATTTTAATGAAGTGATAGAAAAGTCATGTGATACTTCTACTTCACATTAGATGGCAGCAGATATTGTATGATGAACTAGGGTAAAAATCAAAAGATAAGGGGCTGATCTGAGTGTTAATCGAATTGTCCTTTATCCTCTTTCTTTTTTTTCCTCCTCCTTTCTGTTTTTATAACTTAGAAGATTGAATAAATAAATTTTAGTTTGGGGTGAGAGGAGGGTATCTTTTTGATCAATTATGTAGTGAAATTATTTTTCATGCTATGATCTAATTTTAATGGTAGAGACAACTTAAGATTTAAGAGATCATTTGTAGGCTTTAGAACCCTTTTGAAAAGATGGATACAAGTGAATATAAATAAAATCATTATAATTTGCTCTTTGAAAAGGGAGAAGCATTCTAACTTCAATTTGAAGGAAAGTCTCTTGAAGTGGTGTCAGAATACAAGTATCTTGGTCTCTCAATTTTTAGAGAAAATTTAATTGGGGCACATGTAAGACGAAAAGGATGTAAAGAGGATGGAGAGCTCTTTATACACTTCAAAATAGATGCAAGAATGCAAAATAATGGGATTGGAAGACCAACAAGGTCCTATTTGATTTAATTGTTATATTGGTGATGTTATGTGTTTATGAGGTATAAGCTAGTGGAACGTCAAGTTTAAAATGGGGACAAATAAAAGGGATCAAAAAGTGTCTAATCACAAATAATTTTAAAATAAAGGCTTATTTCCCATACAAAAGTATCCTTGTTGAGACAAGAAATTTCCCTTTAGAAGTAAATGCTATGAATAAGTTTCTATGTTACTTGAAAAATATAAAAAATGAAGATTGATGGGTGACCTAAGACTACAAGAGATAAAGAGTTGTGCAAAAAGAAGAAAACATGGATAAAACAAAATCATAAATGGATTAACAAATTAGACATCAACCTAAATGAATGCCTAAACCTTAACAAAAACGTAAAAAACTAAGTGAATGAAAAGTTTAGAATAGTGATATTTGGGGAAGAAAATAAGTAGAAAACAGCAATAGTTGTTGCATGGTTTGACCCAAATTACAAGCATTGTGAAAGAACATCTATGATTGAAATCAAATGGAGGGTAAAGATCATCATTGCTCAAATAAGGACTGGCTCTCATAGGTTCATATGTGGGATAAACAAATGGGCAACACTTAAGGAAGAGTGAGAAGAAAGGATTTATATTTTTTGCACCACAGGTGTAGTAAAAGCATAGGAATGTTTGTCTTTAAATGCCCAAGCTGCAAGGACATCTTAACCAAATATGAGGAAATATTAATTCAGTCATATAGTGAAATTATTCAAGGAAAACAAATTAAAAGGTTTGGGAGAATTCTAACCTAAATCAACAAAAGGACCATCCTTCTAAAATATATTATCAATCCCACTAATCTTTGAGTAGTTATAAAAAACTAATATAAATGGTGGTCCCATAATCTTGAGAAAGGTATCTCAGCCTTACATCCCAATTTTTGAATATAATTTATAAGCTATATAGATCATCTTTGGCCCTAAAAATTACCAAAATAGGTTTTAATTAGCTAAAGCATGTTACAATGACATGGATATCTCAAAGATCTTCAATTTAAAAAGGGGGGCTCAATCAAATTCCCAAATCAAATGTTATGGCCTTCAAAAGTTAAGCTTCCACTTTAAAAATGTAAGAGCATGATCTATGACACGCAAGAGAGCTAAAAGGAGGAGCTACACATATTGACCAAAAACAATTGGGTTCTCGAATCAAAAGTTATGGCCTAGAGAAGGTAGGCTTCCACTCCAAGAATGTAAGAGCGTCTATGAAACATGAGAGAGTTGAAAGAGGGAGCTACACATGCTATCCAAGAACATTCACCAACTTGTGATGTGTCATGTAGTGCCCTCCGTTTCAGTCGTTGTTGATGTCAAGTAAGTTATTGTTGGTTGGTCATGTCATTTTCCTTTGTTAAAAGAATTATTAGTTCTTGGTAATGTCATGTCGATGTGGTGATTTTATTATTTAATTTAATTTTAAGATTATAAGATAACACTAATAATATGCTTGGAATTGATTAATAAGGCTAATTTAATTGTAAGGTTATTTGTTTATTTGGAATTAGGTTCAATAATAAATATTAATTGAATTATCATTGGGAGTTAGTTATTTAAAGTAATCGGATTACATAAGGAAAGATAATTATCATTTAATGATTAAATTCAATTAATAAATTTAAAAGTGAGAAAATATTAAAGAGGATTAAATATTAAAATTGTACTTAAGTTTAACTAAATTAAGGTAAAAATATTTATTCAAAATAAATATATGCTATTGTAACTAAAAGAAAGATTAAAATTATTAAATATTTGGTTCATATATTAAAGAGTCAATTATAAAAAAAAATAATAATAAATGAGGGTAGTGGCTGGCATTCAATCATAACTATTGGAAGTTGAACAGTTTCTCGTTGGGAGTGGAAAAGACATCGTGAAACAAAAATATTAAACAAGAATTATTCTGGAGTGGGGGAGACGGAAAAAGGTGAGGAATTCGTTCTTGATTGTAACTAACCAAGAAAGAAAATAAGGGGGATGGAATTGAGGAGAATGAGGGGGGAACCCCTCTCTCTCTGGTCATATACATAGAAGAAAAAGGATCAGAGCATCTCGATGGGATGAAAGAGAGTGCCTTTTAGATTCGGGGAAAGAAATCAAGATCGATGGTGATATCTGGTTTGAACCCTCTGAAATCTCTGGAGTGGCCTTGCACTAGATTTATCTTGAGTTGGCACCATCTTATCAGGTATTTTTAATTGGGATCATATATTTGTTATTTTCTTTGATTATCGATTCTTTTGCAAGGCGTAGAACCTTATCCTAGGGAAATATTTTTCATTATGAGACCCTGGTAGATGTCTGCATGCTAGAACCTCTGTGTTCCATATATTGAAATATGTTTAATCCGCCTCGTAAATGGACTGGTTTGGTGACATAAGCTTTTCCTAATTATGCTTTCTATTCTTCACAACGCGGTTATGAAGCAACATCGTAACATGCAAAATTCCATTGATTCACCTGTTAGCTAAACGTTTCAATAACTAGTGTCGGATTCCTTGCCAATCAAGGGCAGCGAGTGCATTTTTGAGTCTCACTTTATTTATAAAGTCTTTCACTGCTGGCTCATTTAATATGATTATCTCATCTTCATGTGGGACTTTGTCACCAGCGTGGTTCTCTCTATATTTTTATATTTCATCGTTGCTTCTGATCGTCGTGGGTATAGACCCCTTATACCATATGGTTAATATGTTTGAAACCTTGAGTTTCAAGGAATTCCCTTAACATAGTTACTGTTAAACTCAAGGCTGGCTTGGGAGTCAGCATTAAAGTCAAAACTTAGAACAATGAAAATTATTCGTATATAAATCCTCTCCATCTCACTGGCTTGTATTACATTTGATCTTCTCTCATTGCATACCTGTGACCTCATTCTTGGAGGCATTTTGTCAAATAGTTCACATGCCCTGTCAATGTGTTCTCAATCTACAGACATGTCTATCAAGGAAATTGCAACCATATCAGCTGACAAAATTCCTCTATCCCTTAGGCTTCGATGATGTCCATTCACTCTTTCAAAACTCCCATTTTTAGCTCATCAAGAATGTTCTCAAAGGTTATTAAATAGCATCCCTGAACTATTGACCAAACTTCAACTTGAGCATGTCTCTGGAAACTCGCCAGAAATCAGAAATGTGTTAAAAAGATGAAAAGTTGTACATTAATTCTCCTTCCCTTAAGTCACGTATTTGCACTTCGCCTGTCTCCTTCCCTTTAAGCTTGAGGAGAACATTTGGGATTTGTTAATAATGCAAGTAGATGGCGATATTCCCAAATTCCAATATTCACTTTCTAATTCCTTGGCCAACCTGTCTCAGCCGTGCTTGAATATAATAGGAAAGTTCAAAGGTTTATATAGCCTGCTTGATTCTTTTGGCAATCTATCGCAGTTGCAGCACTTGGAAATAAAGTATTGTCAAATACAAACATTTTGAGTCTTTTGCATCATTGATAGGGAATAGAATAGTAATAAGATTTCTTTTATTGACCATATGTAATTAGATCGGTGGAGGTAGAAGGTATTATGTTGTCTTTTTGTGTACTGTATATTCAGGAATCTCTTGTAGTATAATGTGTAATTTAATAGTACATGCATATATATATATAAATATCTACCAATATTATCATTTGTATAAATTTATTGTGGCAGAGTGGGTGCTGGAACCTAGAATTAAACGATATAGCTAGGGTATGGAGTTTAAAAAGGTCATGATAGGATTTATTCTTGAATTTAAAAGTCACCTACCATAATATTAATTTAAGGTTTATTTCGCATTGGAAATTATCTATATTCATATCTATATGGTTATCGGAAATAGATTAGTATCAAATAGTATATCAATTACCAAATTATGTTGGTACCAATGGCTTAAACTTAGTTCCTTCTAAGATCGCTGCCTTATTACAATTTTATATCCATTTCTATTGAGGTTATTATTGTCATTACCAATCCAACACTCTATCCTTGCTCCTTCTATCTGAGGAAAAATGTTAGCTTTAATTGTGTGTCAAGTCTTGATGCGAGTAAAGTGATAGATGGTTAATTTGTTTCATGTAATAATGAATTGGAAATATATTGGATGGTATGGATCATCTATATGAAAGTTAAGTCAGAACATAAAGGAATTAGATCAAATATAGAAGGGTCTAGTGCTTTAAAATTTGATTTATGGAAACTATTTCTTATAAAAGATGTAATTAATAAATGTTGAGTTAAGAAACTAAAATAAGGAAAAAAGTTGGTTACTTTCAATAGATAGAGATCTAAGACATTAAGTAGGTTTTGCTTGAGAAAAATTAATGTATATTTCATTGGTCAATTAGAGTAATTACTTCAATTTATATAGTTAATTATTGTATTCTTACTATTGTTTCAAGACATAAAAATTACTAAAATGATAGGCAATGTTATTTCAAGTAGAACAACGATATGTCTTTTCAAGCAAGAATAAGATAAATTGTGAATATAATAAATTGGAATATATTTGTTTTAATTTGTGTTTGGAAGAGTATACTTGTGATTAGTGTCTTATGGCTTAAAAACATTAGATTTTATCTTCACTTCGCGATATTGTGCTCTCCATAAATGTTGAAATGATTGATCTTTAAAATAATGTTCTTTTTAGATTGTTTCAAGTTACTTCTTATTGAATGAATGGATATATTATTAGAATGTGTGTTTTTATGGATCCTTTCGATGTGACTTTTCGTGAGTTGATTTTGAGTTGGGAATTTTCTCTCAATTAATGTATGTTGCTATTCGTTGGGAACCCATATGTTTTCTTTTGGTTCTTTACCCTAAGTGGTAAATCGGTTAATGTTATCTTTGTCATGATTGACGGTTCTGCTTGAGTTGTTAATGAGTCAAATTGAAAAGTTCTTTGAAGTTATGGGTATTCCGAGAGGAGAAAATAGAGGTTTCCCTTGGATTTTCGATTTAGTTCGTATCGAAGTTGTTGATGTTGTTTAATGGAGTTGTTGATCTTATTTTGATGTATTCTCTCATTATATTTGAATCGCATTTAGTTCTTCAAGGTCTTGCATTTACTGTTGTCAGATTTTAATGGGGAAACCCTAGTGTAAACTTTTTAAGAGTCTTCCAGAGGTTTGTTTTTATGGTTGGTCAATGTTCTCTCTCTATGTGCCTTTGATGTGGCAAGTGCTTTGGTATTTGGATTTTGAAAGGGTTGTACGAGAATTGTAAGATTTTGATTATGTGTTTATAGCGAGATGGGTAATGCCTCGCATGTTTCTCTATTGTGATCTAATGTTCTTGTTATGTTGTACAACCCTTGATTTTGGTTTTTATGTTTTGAGTGTCTAGAGTGAGAGTGGCTCTAAGTGGGTGGTCGGTGCACAAAGGGGCACCAGGATAGCCCTCATTAGAGTGTGATTAATAAGTGAAAACCTAAGTAATTAATTAGGGGGTGGGTAGAATCACATTAAAAAGATAATTGATGCCTCATCCACCTTTTAGTGCTATCATAGGCTAAAGGGGGTTGAGAAGGCCATGGTTGGCAAGATCATTGCCTTGTCTTCATGAAAGGTTAACGGTTCCGCATGAGCAACCCTATGGGGTGGTTCCTTGAGATAGGTAGCCTGGATAACCATAGATGGAGGCGGCTCCTAGCGCTTGGTTGTCTGGATAATCCGTCAGTAGATGGAGGCGGCACCTTGCAATAGGTAGTCTGGAGAATCCATGTTAAGCCATGCAATGACACTCTCCTCTAACACTCCTTATTATGTTGCTTCTTTGGAAATCCTCTGGAAGTGGTCCTTTGTCTTACATGATTTATGGTTTTATCTTTGGTGTACTTTGTGGTCTTGTATGATCTCATTGATATTTGACTTATTACCTTGTACTCTTATGGTACTGTGATATGATGTTATTGTATTGTTTAATTGCGATTTGGAGTTGTATTATGTTTATCAATTTAGTTTGATTTGTAAGTGTTTCATGATCATCCTTTGGTTACTTGTTTACTGGTCATTGCTTTGATTTATGTGATGAGATTTATGACTCTTGGATGTGGATGTCATTGTAATTCCTGAGTGTTATGATACTTTTGTATGACGTTGAGTCTTGTGGTTCCCTATTGGATGTTCTTGGTTGAGATCTCTTTCTTGTTAGCTCCTAGCACAGGGGGTGGGTCTTCAGACTCACATGGTCAGGTGGAACGTGCTAAGCACCCCATTGGGTCCCCCGTCGAGGATCGAGAGGTGCGGATTGGTGCTGTTGTAGTGACTCCAATGTTGTATCCGTCTTGGAGCCAGTTACGATACTTTGTATTTCTCTATTTTCTTGTATCATGTTATCTTGTTGTATGGGTTCCATTCATACGTGGAACACTTTTGTATTATTGTACTTCTTAAACATTGTACTGTAATATAATGTTAAACTTGGTGTGGATATTGGCCATGGCAGTTGTTATTTAATGTGTTAAGTTAATCATGTATATGTTGTATTTATGTTCACAGATGGTTTCTTATCAATGAATTATCATGTATGTGTTATATTTGTTAATGTTTATTTTGTTATGGATTATATCTTTGGCTTTCATT
This sequence comes from Sequoia sempervirens, assembly GCA_007258455.2. Taxonomy (NCBI): domain Eukaryota; kingdom Viridiplantae; phylum Streptophyta; class Pinopsida; order Cupressales; family Cupressaceae; genus Sequoia; species Sequoia sempervirens. The sequence goes on from VDFB02268777.1 coordinate 21,338, forward strand.
CTTTATTGTTGTTGTATGGATCTAAGTCGCGTAATGACTCTTCGTGTACCCCAAGGGATGCATGTGTTAGTGAATTTACTTAAATGAAATTCATGTTATGACTTAATGCGTATTACATGTATGTTATGTTAACTTTAAAAAAAAAAATTGTGCTATAATTATTGTGTTATTGTCCTTTGGGGTTCGCACGGCAGGGCGTTACATGTCACTATGAATAGCATAAAATATTTTTGGAGGTTTTGAATAAGACAAATTATAGCACCCAAGTTGGGAGGTTAATTATGATATGACAAAACCTTATTTAAGACCTCTCCTAGGATTTGCTTGTTGAAATTTGACTGAGGGATTTGGGCCCCACTTTTGGATGATATTTGTTGATGGGTTTGTGATTCCTCTATGGTGGTTTTATGTATTGGTTTCTCTGTTTATTGGGTACTTCATATGGATTTTGTATAGTGTATTTTGTATATATTGTATTTTACAAGTATTACTCCATATAAGTATTGGTGTTCTCCTATAAAGTCTCATTGCCTATATTGTATTACAAACAATATTGTTATTGATCGATACATTAGTTTGAAGTTTAGAGGTTGGATTTTTTTTCTAAAAGGGTGTTTTTGAGATACATCATTGTGTTATGGTGAATGATCTTATTGTCTTATTTATTTCTTAAAATTATTTTAGATTATATTTTATGTTCATTTGTCATTTTAGATTGGATTAGGAAGCATATTTGCACCTTTTCTTCCTTTCATTTAGTATTAGAGCCTAATCAACTTTAGTCCTAAGTGTTACAAACAAGGTTTTCTTATTAATCTTGGTTTAAGAGGAAGTATTCTTAAAGAAGACATTTTTTATGGGAATGTGTCATATCCCCTTCTTGTGCATAAGTCCAATGAAGACCCTTAGCCTAATATTTTATTTCTCATAGGCTAATGGGGTGGTGCAAGGGAAATAATTTAGTACAATTTAAATTATTTTGTCAAAGTAACTTCAAATTATATTCATAAAAATATAACCTTTTTTTTATTAAAAATATTATTTTAAAAGACGGACCAAAAGTTACACTAGGAATGGGGTTCAAATTAAAAAATAAAGTTTAGAGGGAAGAGGAGGGGGAAAATCTCAAAAATCTTATAAGGAGGAGTTGAGGAATGGAGAGAGTTATAAATTCCTATTATCAAATTCCTTTCTCTTTAGATTGAACATCGTTCATCTTTTTTATTCGAGGAAAAATCTCTTTAACAAAGAATGGGTTTGATGATGAAAACTATCTTATTCAATAGAATAACTCCATACAAGAATTGTTTTTATGTTGATTAGATACAAAGTTCTTCCAATTTCAATTATTTGGTTGTGTGGAATTTTAATATATTTCAACTTGGTGTGAAGATTTTTAATTTTTAGCATTCGATGTGTGTAGAGCTAAAATTTAGGTTGAAGGTATATTTGGTGTACATTTAATATCCATCTTACATTAATAATAACATTTTATTTATATGTGAATTAAATTTGGAAAACATAACAAAGTAATATAGAAACTGTAAAGTGCTCAAAATAATTTTGACTAGGGTTTCTATTTGTAAAATAATGCATAATACTATAGTAATGAAAACCTAGAAATCTCCCTAATCCTATTAATGGAACAAGACCGAAAAGGAGTAGGAGAGCAGAGAAGTGAGGGTTTTCGAAGGGAGTAGGAGGATGTGGAATTTTAAAGGAGCGTGGGACAGGATTAACACAGTAATGGTTACCAATGGTGGGGTTGGAGTCGAAACCAAACAAGGTGAGGACATATTGGCAAAGAAAGGGGAGAAATATTTAGGTGGAGCTTGAAACCCTAATTTTTAGAATCTCATGATAAGAGACAATAAATTTGGGCTCTCAATAGCATACCACCAAATAAGTGTATTGCTTTTGTTCTAAAGAATTTGGCTTGAAAGAATACAATTGCTAAGTTAAAACAAAATGATTTTTCATAAAATGGGTGGGAGAGTGGACTTCAAGGGTGGAATCTTACACTAGTGTCACAAGTATTGGGACAAAGATGTCAATCTGAAATCAATGTTGAGTAGCTTTTTCATGGTAGAATGCCCAAAAGAAGGGAAGAAGGGATAAATTGTATGGGAGGCCTGTATTTGATGGATGGATTAGGTTTTTCATCAAAGATTGGGAGTCGAATTTCAATCCCACAAGGTAGAAGATCGACAAGGTTTTGCAATGGCTAAGGTTGTAGAATTTTTCATAAGAGTACTAGGGTTGGGAAGCCTTAAAATAAATTAGAGACTTTCATTAGGGTAGATGATAAGATTAAAGAAGGTGATTTCGGAATCTATGCTAAGATTTGTCTAGAGGTGGCCTCTAATAACTTGATCCCATTGGAGATTAAAATTCTATCAGAATCAAGAATTTGGAGACAAAAGGTATAAAAGGACATCCCATCTTGAAGGTGTCAGTCATGCATGTCCTATGACCATCTATCATAAGATTATCCAAAATAAAAGGATGTTAGGTCAAAGAATGGACAGCAAAGTGTTCTGGAGAATGAAGCGTCAAAAGAGATAGAGGTGGCAAGGCTCTTGGAAACTACAATGGGGGGTTCAGGAAATGAGGAGGAATTTCCAAGGGATGGTATAAAAGAGAAGAATGCAAATTCGGTCAAATTACATACATAGGGACTCCTATAAAACACAAGAGAAACAATACAAGGGGAGGATATGGAGGTCTTAATCTTGAAGAAAGATAAAGAAAAAGAAAAAGAGGAGGCATCCATGGTTAAAGGGATACTTCCCACTGAAACAAGGAATCCTACAAACAATGCAAAAAACAAAGACAAAGAAAAGGATAGCATAGGTGAGGAATTGTCATCAAGATGAAGGCAATATGAAAAGTGAGTAAGATGACATAAATTCCTTAGAGGAAAGGTTGTTAGAGCAATCAACAACAAAGATGAATAAATTGAAGACAGGAGAAAAAAAGTGATCAAGGAAGGAAAAAACAAGATTGGAAATTTTAGGGAATGCAAAAGGATAGAGAAAACTAATATCAGAGAAGGGAGGCCCCCTTCCCAAGGATCCATGATTCTCCTAATGTGGAATGTCAAGGGATTAAACACCTTTGACAAAAGTTTCATGCGCAAGCACCAAATTGATTTGAGAAATTTTGAGATAGTCTTGCTCCAAGAAACCAAGCTATCAAAGGAAGGGGTAAAGAAACTTTTAGAAAAATGGAAGAAGTAGCAAGTTGTTTGTGCCCCTATAATGGGGGCCTTGGGAACATTAGGTGTCCTTTGGAATCCTTACAAGGTGGCAATAGAAGCAATCCATGAATGCAAGGAATGGCAACTAAGCAAGGCTAGATTTATACCACAAAATTTTTGTTTTTACCTAATCAACATCTACAACTTGATAGGATTTGTGCCAAATAAAAAAAACTCGAACCAACTATCCACAGTTTTTCAACAAATGCAAAACTATATTTTCTTGATTGGATGGGATTTCAATGCAATCCTCTATCAAGAATAAAAGAAAGGAGACACCCCTAGAAGTGACCAAGCTCTAAGTGATTTTCAAGACTCTATCTAAGGAAATATTTTAATAGACATGAAGAAAGTGAATGGAACATTCACGTGGTCAGATAGGCATAGAGATGATTTCTTTATGGCTGAAAGATTAGACAATTTTTTTCTTGGATGTGAATGGATGAAGACTAACCTAAGTGGGAAAGTATAATTTTTTGCTTTGAGTGGATCGGGTCACTCTCTAGTGCAACTCACCTTCTCCTTAGACTACAAGCATGTGTAATGCACTTTCAAGTTTGAAAAAATATGGCTCAGGGATAAGGATTTAGAGACAAAGCTAATGGAATTGATCTGAAATCAGTGCGTAGAATTTTCTAATTACATCTTGAATCAAATTTATAACAAGATCTTTTACTAACATGTTTGCATGTGAATTAGTAAAACCAATGAACATATAAAACACATGAAAATCACAGAAGCTAATGAAACCATATGACAAGAGAGAGATTTCATAACGGAGTTCACCAGACTCTGGCTACATCTTTGGATCTGTTTGAACATGAATTTTTTTATTCCTTCTTATGCAAGATGTTGGGACCTTCTCACAAGTGTTTCCATAAAGAACTAGCTTCTCCTTAAACAAAGATTCAAGAAGGAATTTCACACTAATGACCTTACTCCAGACATCAAAAGGATGAACTCCTTACAATGCAAGCTTTACATAGCTCTCTCAAAACTCCTACAAAGCTTCGAGACTTGAACTAAGCCTACAATTCTTCTCCCAAGTCTTCCTGCAAAAATCTCATGCCCCGAAAGGCCAAACTCTCCTCCTTTTTATACATGAATTTTACTTAATTTGGATTAAAACCAAATGATCTACAAAATCCTCCCTATCTCCCATTTATAAATAAAAATCTTTAAAAATCCCCTTTACATAATTTAAAAATCCTCATAATTATCTTATTTCCCCTAAAATAATCTTTACAAACCCATAAATAAACCCTTTAAATATGACACTTATCACAATTTAATATTTTTTGGCTCTTGTTAGTTCCTACCGATAGGCAGGTTTACTATTGCAATCAATGCATTTGCTTTTGAATTAGCTACTCCACCAATGAGATTGTTTTCTTTAAAATATTTTTGACTTTTTCCTATAGTCGGGATTTAAGCTCATATTCTTTGAGCTTGAAAATTACTGTTTATCTTTTTTTCTATTGGTTTGAGTAGGTAGATTTTTCATTATGCATTAAGCAAATTAGGAAAATATGGGGACATTATACATTGTGGCAAATATTTCATCGTGGGAGCTTTGGCAGCGGGCTAGTACTAAAGCAGTGAATGCATGTTTAATGCATTAAGTGCAAATTGGGTGAGATTAAATGCAAATTTTGGAACCATCATCACAAGCTGGTTTTCTCGCAAGACATCAATGGACTGCTTTGGTAGGGTTTCATAATATTTTCTCTGCAAATTCTGCCCATTTTTCTTTATCAGCATGGTTGACAGCATGGAAAAATGTGTGCAGAATCTTAAGGTAAGTGACTTGCCATGCTTTCGATGAGCTTTTTTATTGGGAATTTGTATTCATCAAGATCATTTTTTTGGTGTGTTTTATTTCATTGTAAAATAATTATGTTATCAAGCATTGGTTCTGTGGGTTCCTAGTAGTATGGAGGTCAAGCATGTGAATCTCATGCAAGATTATCTTCAGCTCTAAGATGTAAGATTTTCCAACCCTCAGATCTAAAGTAGTCCTTTTTTTGTGTGCTAAGATAATGGGCTACACAGGCTAATATTTTTCTATTATCGACATGGAGCACAGGCCTAAGGATTTCATGGTCGTACGTCTCTATATTTTGTTGGGGATTCTTGCAGCAAGCTCTGCTCAGGATGAATTTAAGAGTCTCCATGTTATTACATAAAATTTGTTAAAATTTTTGGACTCATTTTTCTCTCTCTAATTCTTCCTTTGTTTTACTGGGGTGTCCAATTCACAGACAGAGCATTAAAGACTATTGCAAGTAAACTGTGCAAAGTAGATTGAGATTTTAGTGGTGATCCATGCACTGGCACCAGCTTTGAAGGACTCGCATGTGATTCTCCCAATGATTCTCATGTTACCAACATGTATGTTGTTATTGACTCCTACATAGGCAATTGTCTCCTTTTCCTTTTAATAGAAGAACTATAAGGGTTTATCACATTGATATTTTGGTTGCAAAACAATTCTAAAACTCAATCTTTGGGGAGAGCTTTCACGAGAGTTAGCCAAATTGTCATACCTTCAAGGAGTGTGAGTATAAAATGGGTTCAAATGAACTACTTTCTAACTTTGTTTCATTACTTGCATTCCTTTTACTCGACAACCTAAAGGCTAATGTGATGAGTGCGAAGGTGGACATAAAAGAAATGACCACCCATGAGAAATAGAGTTGTGAATCAATGGATCCAGTATTCTGTTAATCCATAAAAATAACATTCAAATTAAATGTTGCTTCTAATATCTGTAAAAATCCTTAATTTTGTTTTTAGTTGTGTGACAAAGAATTCTGGTTATAACCTAAATGTTATAACAGAGAATGTTTGGCTTTAGTCTTCAACCTTCACGGTTATACTTTTCCCCTGTACTTATTTACTATGGTTTTCTTGACAAAGATCTGTCAGACAACTATCTAACTGGCTCAATACCTTGATAATTGGGATCCATGTTTTCCTTGAGAAATTTTTATGTTCTCTTTGTCAGAGCTTTTCATAATCATGGAATCACCTTGCACGAGGTGAGGGTTTTGAATTCAGAAGTATTGAGGAAAGCATATAACATTATAGTAGGGTTGCATGACACCCTTTTAGGGATGCTTGTTTATAGTGTTAGTGATTGAAATTTTTGACTGTCGTAGCTCTCTGTCACAAAATATTTTGTCTGGTCCTATTCCTAATGTTGCTTGTGTCATCTTATTCCATAAGAGTTACTCTTTCCTCATTTAGAGATTCAGGTGTCCATCTCCTCTCCCCTCACATTTCTTATAAATGCATTCATCTTGTTTGCATTTTGTAACTTGATTAATGGAATAGTATTATTCTACCTATTTGGTTTTCGAGTCTTGGTTTTGTGATAGTGTTTGTGCCTTATTCTTAGGCATTAGGTCTTGGTTATTAAATCATGAGATCACCAAAACTTTGAAGTTTGGGCTTATATTACTTTGTTGGTTCTTGCATATCTTGAGTTCTTTGCACCAATATTTGCATAGAATAAGTCTTTGACCTAAAAATTGGGATTATGTGAGAAATAAACTTGTAATGGATTGCTATGTTCAATTTATCTTTTGTAGGACACACTTTAGATATCATTATCCACCTTTCCAGTACTAACAACATAAATGGCATTTGTTGTTCAAATGTCACAATTCAACTGCCGTATTTGCTTGATTTTGTCTACTACTTCAGCTCTTGTGGTTGGTTCATTAATTGCTCCTATTTTGATAGATGGTGTTGTTTCTGGCATAGCCCTGCTACTAGTCTTATCATTCTCTTGTGATAGTTTTATATTCCAATTCGTGTTGTAGAACTTCGATACTATTTTCTTTCAATTTTTTTTGAAAACTAATGAGGAAATTGTACAAGTTTCAATCTATCAAACCACTTTCGCTTGCTACTTAAGTCATATATAGGCAACGTTGAAGTGGTGTGGTTTAAAATGGTAATTTTGGCTATTTTACTAACAGGACACTCATCGTCAGGATTATTCCTCAATTTATGATCAATATGTGATACCTTAATATTTCTAATGCTCTAAATGTGCAAACTAACTAAGAAATGGAAATAACAAAATACCAAG